>CAUHTR010003421.1:0-45454 GCA_959609185.1 Schmidtea polychroa
TTCATAATTGACCAATTCATTTCTTACCCAATCAGCGCTGACAGTGAAAAAAAGAGAAATTTAAATAAAATTCCCGTTGTATTATTTTCAATATTTCCGTCCTTTCGATTCAGTGAAATCAAATCAAGCTATCCAATAGGAATACTTGCTATTAAAACTCATATAGTATATCATGAGTAATACTCAGTGAGTAAACTCATTTTTGGCAACGAATGTGTTAAAAAGTTTCGTTATCCATTGCAATTAAATTTCATTTTATTAATTCTTTCACTTTGCAAAGCTCTAATTTTTCAGTGGTAATTTTCATGTATCAATTTACGAAGACAGTGTTTATTCAAGTTGGTTATTCAAGCCTAGTTACGAACGTAATACGGATACCTAACTTTAATTACTATCTCAATCGAATCATATGAATCCGTTAAAACATAATTATCTATTTAGTCTTAGTTCAGACAGCAGTGTTCAACCTCTGTAGAATATACCAAGTTATAAGCCAATATACTCTAAAACAGATAACGAGATCATTCCAGATTTTGTCCGGGCCCTTAAATGATATATTTCACTAACTATTTAAACAAAAAAAATTGAAGTTACCCAAACCAATTCTTTATTTATACTTCTAATTTGAATCAACTTAATGATTGACCACATATCATTGCACAGAGTGATTGAATGCATACACATTACAGAACACGCGACCAAAAAAATATACGCCATACAGAAAGAACGACCAAAAAAATTTTGTTCAAGAAAAAATAGCTAATTCAACTAATTTTTACTTACAAATTAGGAATTAAAACTTTAATTCATCTGTTTGTTGCTACAGTGAAAAATCTATTACACTATATTAAGGAAAAATTAAAAAAAACATTTATATATTATTCATGTGATGACTTAGTCATGTCTTCGTCATTTCATTGTTTAAATTTAGTAGTCATGTCTTTCTAATTTGTATGCTATTTTTTTCTATCCAATCACAATTATCATTTCACCAAATACTCAATTTCGATTGGTCGGTGAGTAAATCATTTTTTTTGATATTACTTTTAATTTCACTTTTAAAAAATTTCAAAATATGATCAATCAACAATTCATGATGACTAAAGAAAAAGAATCGATTTCACGAAAAAGTAAATTTATTATTTTTATTTTTAAACTTGAATTTATTATTATGTTTTAGGAAATGCGTGTGACTTTTTCATTGGGAATCCGAAAAAAGCTCGTTTAGGAAACAAACAGCAAAGTAAAATTTATTTCATTTTTAAAACTTTATTAATATTTTCCTATTAGATGTTTTAGCTTCAACTTCCGCTTCTATTCGATCCAATTTTATGTCTGTGGATATTGATGAAGGTAAATTAAATTATTATTACTATTCAAAGTATTATTCAGAAAACAATCAAATTATTATGCACAATTCAAATATGATTTCAAATATGAAAACACATTTAATGAACAATGCCATTCAAAACCCAAACATGCCCAGTATTTCGACAAATGCTAACCAAAAATTATCCAACAAGTCTCGCAGGAAGAACAAAAAAGAAAAATGTAAGTGTTTTCCAATTGAAATATGTGATAGGATAATTTATTTAATAATTACGATATATATATATATATATTTTTTCAAGTAATCTATATTTTAGATTTTATTACGTTTTATAAAATAAATAATTAAAAGTAAATTTCATAATAGTTGTTTCGACCAGTCAGAGGGGGAATGTCAATTACCTCTGACTGGCAGCTTGTTTGGTGGGTTTTGCACCGCGTCTGTGTGCGCGGTATGACTAGACTGAATTTTTGTAAGTGTGCGCACACAGGCGCGAGAAGTAGGTTGTTTTTTTATATTATAGTTCAGTTTTTTAATTTGATTTAGAATTGATTTGTTCTCTGCTGAAAGAGAAATTGTTGTTTAAAAGAGAGTCTTTGGTGGTATTTTTGAATTTTTGGTTTTAGTTGAAATATGGAAGAAAATGAAGGTCTGAAATGTCGTATCAACTGATTAACTTACATAAATTTATTACATAATTTTAAAAATATAATGTATTAGTTGTCATTAAAGATATTATTATAAATAAAGATGAAAAATATTTTTAAACCTAATATTTTACACAGGTCAACTATACACAGATTGCTGTCTGTACAAGAACAGATCATGGGCCTGGTTGTCACGATGCTATAGATAATTATTATAGATAATTATTACTATAATAAAAATATTACATATGTCCCATATGCATGACCCTAAACTTAAACGAATATATTGATTTTTATAATCAACATAAAAATCATTCGTCCTATTTTAAAAGCAATAAAAAAGTAATTTTTTCAACATTAATAAAAACATTTAATGAAACAGTTAATTCCGATCAAGAAATTATAACAAATTCTGAGGAAACTGAAATTATTGCACCAGAACCTATAGTAATTACTGAGGTTATAACAATTTCTGATGACGATGAAAATGTTCAAGAAGATGGAGCTGAAGATCATGAGGAACACCGTGTTGAAGATGGAGCTATTCAAAATATTATTATTCAGAAAACAATCAAATTATTATGCACAATTCAAATATGATTTCAAAACACATTTAATGAACAATGCCACTCAAAACCCAAACATGCCCAGTATTTCGACAAATGCCAACCAAAAATTATCCAACAAGTCTCGCTGGAAGAACAAAAAAGAAAAATGTAAGTGTTTTCCAATTGAAATATATAATCGGATAATTTATTTAATAATTACGATATAGCACCTGATCTATTTACTAATGTTGGAAGGTGAAAATTTTCATTATACTGCTGTTACTAATCTGCAGCGGTTAATGAATTTCCATGAGAGCGAATATTGCCCGTTCGGATTCAGTGCAAATGGTGCGAATGGCTTTTGAAAAACACAAAGCAATTTGCAGCAAGAATATGCTCGGTACTACAATGTACACGATGCCTCAAAATAAAGATTTGGTATTTAGTGATTGGTCCAAAACAGTCACTTCACCATACGTTATTTACGCCGATTTCGAGTGGATCAGGCATCATCAAATTCATTTACCAATAGCAGCGGGACTTTTGTTGATAAATAATTTCACTGGGGTAAGTCAATATCATCAATTTATTGGGCCGGAATGTATTGTGGAGTTTTTGGCAAAAATCGAAAAACTGGGGCAGCAAGTAGTTTTGCTATACTATTATAGAAACGCAAGGAAATATACACCGGGCAATAAAATATGAGCAAAAATGTATCTTTAAGAACTATAGATACGAATACACGATTGCGGGCAAATTCAACAAATGCTCTGGATAAAAACTACTACAAGTTATTGAACAATAGCTTGTATGGCAAAACAGTAGAAAATTTAAAGAAGCGGCGAATCTGAGGCTGTGCAACAAACAATCGAAAATGGAAACTTATGCCTCAAAGCACACATTTAGGAGGTCAATCAAAATAGAAGATGATCTGATAACAGCATTATTGAATATGGAAACTGTATGGTTAGATAGGCCAAGTTACATCGGGCAAAGTGTACTTGACTTATCAAAACTTAGAATGTATGAATTGCACTATGTAGAACTGAAGAAGTATAGAAAACAATTCAAATGCAGTAGAGATATTTTAGCTGGGGACACGGATTTTTTTTCCTGGAATGTAAGAAGTTAAGAACACAATTACTTCCAGCCATGATTGTCGATAATTTATTGGATACAAGCAATTATGATCCGTCAGACGCCTTGTACAATCAAAACTTGAATTCAGTTATAGGGAAATTCAAGGATGAAAATAAAGGTAAAAAATATAAAGAAATGATAAAGCCTCTTGAATGAAAAAGATGATACCACAAATAAGGCAAAAGGCGTAAAATTAGAGGATAGTAAAATAAATCATCAATCATATGTAGATTGTTATAATGGTATGGAAATACCGCCAATTGCTCAAAGTAATATAAGTACTAGAAATCATCAGCTTTTCACTATAAAAATTAATAAGGTTGCATTAACAAATACTGGTGATAAAAGGGTCTGGGTTGATATAAATAAAAGTCATGCATATGGGCATTATGCAGTAAATTGGCGGGCTCCTATTCTACTTTACATTTTTGATGATTTCAATGGCAATTTTAGTGCCATAATTTTTATTTTTTAATTATTTTTTGTTAACTTTGCCTCCATGATGGATTTGGGCATTTCCAGAATATTCCATATTAAATTAAAGTTAATTTTTATTTTAGCATCGTTTTTTTCTGAATTCTTTGGCTTCCATGATGGATTTCGCCATTTTTATGAATTGTTCTGGATTTTTATCTAGAATTTAGCTTTTCTACAATTTTCGACTTTATTCGAGTTTGTTTTTTGTATTTTATGTTTCTCTGTTATGTTTGAGTCAATTTTCCTGTAATACTTATTGCATTTGTTTGATTTTTTTATTTTTAATTTAAATGTTATTATCTTTTAATTATTATTGTTTATTTGATGTTTTATGTTTGTTATTTACTCAAACTTATTGCTAGGTGTGCATGTTATGTACCACCACATTTTGTCCCATTTACAAGATTTTGGGTCTAGATATCAGTTCTAGCCCAACACTGTTCTCAAAATATGTTTTGACCTTTCTTTGCGAATAAGTTAAATATTAATTGCAACTGTTGGGCTAGAAAGATAATCAATTTCCCTATAAATATATTTAAAAAAATGGGAATTAATTAATTATTAAAAAAGTTGAATGAACAGCTAATCTCAATAAAGTGAATTTCAAAAGACGGACAAAACGGTCGAAAACTTGTAAGCAACCTAGCACGAGTAATACAACAAACACACAATACACATTTTTACACGTTTTGGAAACAAAATCTTGCTTGAGTATTGTAAAATCTTCCAAGACCTTTTGGGATATTTTTTAGTTTAATAAATATTTAAACAGTCTTTGTGTTATTTGATATATATTGGGGTTTTCGAATTTTCGAACCTCAACACAAGGTGAAAACTGGAGCTTTATACAAATGGAAGCGGGAAAATAGACGAGGAACATCAATTATTAGAAGGGCAGTAAAAAAATTTACGGCAAGTCACAAAACCCAAAAAATTTGTTCCAGTGTTCTAACCTCAACTGATGATCTAATTTTTTTATGATTCAGTTGATTTTTCTATTGCTAAAAGTGAAATTGAAAACCAAATCAATCCTACGCATGAAAATAATCGACGATTTTCATCGAAACATCTGCAGTTGGTTTTATCAAATGTAGAACTTATATCTCGTTTATTCTGTTTTAGAAGATAAAATTTAATGTTGTGTGGTAAATTATTTTCCTATAGTTCATTGAATGCTTTGGTTTATACGATCATGTTATAAAAGAACGCCAACGTCGAAAAATATTTAAACAAGCAGCATTCAAAATGAATAAGCTCAAAAGACGAACAAGATTATTTAATTAGCTAAAAATGCAGAATTTTTCTGTCATTGTAGATACACTCCTGGCATCAGTCATAACAGAACAACTGACTTTAATTATTTGATTTGTAAATACGAATTCGAAGAGTATATACCTAGTGAAGTAGAATTTCTAGAAATAGGACTAGAAATATGGACTGGCATCAAAAGTTTTGGCTGAGCTAAAATTGTTTACAGAGACCAAGAATATGACAATGTGAACCATGTGAGACGCAACGATATTAGGCTTCAAATACAAATTTTGAATATAAATCCTTATGCTACTTTCGTTCCTTGTATTTGCTTGTTTTAAATGATGCGGAAGAATCGAATATTACAAGCTACATATAATTTTTTTTCTGTATCAAGATACAGATGGTATGATTTATTGAAACGGTTACATGACATTTAAGCATGCGACATTTTAACATAGACCCACTTTAATATACGACAGATTAACATGGACACATTTTAACATACGACAGATTATCACACATTTCAATGTCAAGACACGTCTTCCTGCGAAAAACCTAGCATTTAGTATGTGTATTGTGTGTCTCGCCATTGTGTTGCTTATTAAGTTACTTATTTACTCCTGTTTATTGGATTGTTGTTGCAGTCTAATATTCATATGCAGTCAAACAAAAAAAAGACCAATTACCATACATTTTTTTAATAAAAAATTTAATTATATATTACGTTATGGGGTGCCGTTACTTTTGGAATTTCCACAAAAGGTCATAAGACAGTAATCTATAAGAATTTTGAGTACGCTTAAAGCTCGGGAAAATAAAAATGGTGAAATTTATTGGCAATGTATGTAAGTTGTAAATGTAACGCTCATTTGGAAAACAGTAGAAGATCGAGTCGTCCTGCGGACAAAAATCAAGAACATACACATCAATTCAACATCACTTGCTCGACAGTGTGCTAAATGCAAATTGTGTAAGAGAATAATAAAAACACATGGAGGTTCTACAAGTGGTCTTCATACCCATTTAAAAACAATTTATTGAAAAGAGATGTAGGTTTTAGATTCTTCAGAATTTGTACAGAAATCAAAACCTTCTGTAACTATAAACAACTTTTTTAAAAGTGATAAAATGGATGACTCATTAGCCAGCTATTTTAGCTAGGATGACTGCGTGTGATGGTTTATCGTTCAACATTATTTGCACATCATATGATATCAGAAAAGGCTTAACAGCCAGAGGATCACAAAACAATAAAAAAATGGTTTTGAATTACAGTCGAAATATACGAGATCAAGTAATTAAAGAATTATCGTGCAGAATTGCTAATGGAAACAGAGTTTCTCTTACTTTCGATGAATGGACAATCAATTCAATGTCGATGATGATGAAGATGATCAAAGAAATGAAATATCTCTGACTTTACAAGAAAAGTTGGAGGGCAATATCAAAAAAATTGCACCAGATTACCTGAAAGTGGAATAGACCAAAACAAAAATGATCTCACACGCTCAATAAAAAAATAAATGTCATTTTTTGAGACAAATGGCTTAAGAAGCAATTACTTAACTTTATTTTTACAATTATATGCTAAGTATTCAACCGACCAGTGTAGAATCGGAGAGAGCTTTTTCGGCAGCTGCACAAGAATTCGGTCAAGGATGGGAGATAATTCGCTCAGCAATCTATGTTTTCTGAGGTCTTATATCAACAACCAAATACAGAGAAAGTAGAACCTTAAAATTCTATGTCTTCTTCCTTTTCTTATAATTAATTAATTTATATATATAACTAACATTTTACTGAATTTTGTTTTTCCATTTTTTATTCTTTAAATAAATAAATTTAGTTTTTTTAATCATTCGTATTATTATAGGAAAAATGATAATACCGGGATCCCGGGATTACAAATTTTCAATACCGAAATACCGGTATTGGATTTTTGGTCCGGTATTCCCAACCCTACGCCCTACTAATAAACAAATTTATAGGAACGTATCCCATTCGTTTTTCCTACTGACACCGATCTAGCTCTACTGCACTGGGAAAATTGATTTTTCCGCTCTTCATACATAGTTATAGATAACTATTTTAATATATATTTTTGACAGTGAATGGCTTTATTTTTTATCTATTTATAGAGTAAACAAAAACTGTTTTATAAAGAAAGAGAATATTAACAAAATATGCATGTAATTACAAAATAAAATATTGCGAGCCCGGAGGGCGAAACTAATAATACTCGGGCGACAGGAAAATCTTACAGCTTCCGAGTTTGTCTGTCTGTTTATGTATGTGTCCACTCGGATATCTTCACTTCTACGAATCGAAATCCAATGAGACTTGTATTAAAAATATGCTTTGCACTCGGGCTTACGATGACATATTTTTCACTTACAATTTTTAATTCTTATGGGGTAGTTTTAAGGGGAGAAATAAATAAAGATTTTTTCGGCGAAGCCCAAAAACCGGTTTTTATAATCGCTTCCTTTATTATTTAAAGAGCTAAAAAATCTAAATAAACACCTCATTCACACAACATATTTAAATAACATAGTTTTTGAGTTTTTTCAAAGTAATTTGAAAAACCATTAACCGAAAATTCTTTATATTTTCTAACTTTATACAATTTTAAAATTTTAATTTTGTTGGTAGTCTACTTAAAAAAATCTGGAGTAAGAACAAGATACCTAAGACATCCCAACTTTAGTTCAAATTCTGGTATCACACCATATAATTTTATTTTCATTCATATTATTGTTACTTAGAACATATTGTATCATGCAATAGGTACCTATGTACATTTATTGAAGAAAATTCGTCTGTTATATTTGAGTTGGTAACGTTTTTAAATACATGTATATGTTGCAAATATTAACTTTATTTAGCCAATGATCACTTCCATTTTTATCTTCCAAAATTAAAATGTGTGATAATCTGTCGTATGTTAAAGTGTGCCCATGTTAAACTGTCACTATGTTAATATGTCACAGTGTTAATCTGTCGTATGTTAAAGTGGGTCTATGTTTAAATGTCGGCATATTATTGAAACATATATCTATTTTGATTCTAAAGGCCGCGTGTCAAAGTGAATCAATGTCATAAGCCAAATAGATACAAAATTAAAGAAATTTACGACGCGCTAATCATGTGAGACCCATCATTACCAGGTTCTCATGGAAACAAAATGAAAATTGGCGGAACAGATTTGGTACAAAAATTAAAAAATTATCAATTTATTTGTACCAGTGCTTTGGTACAATGTGTTATTAGAAGTTAATAAAGTAAGTCTTCGAATGCAGAATCCAACATATCCTATTTGTGCCACAGTAGAATCAATTGATAATTTGATAAAGCTGAGAGCCGCCAAAAAGTTCCAGTACCACTGCTCGTGAATTACCAGAAACAATATGGAACTCAAACTTGAGGAAGCGCGAATTAAGGAATGAAAACTGAATGACGAACCAATGGAAGATTTAACACAAAAATTTAAAATTGAAGTTTATTTTAATTTGTTAGACCTCGCTATAGACTGAATAGAGAAACGTTTCCAATAGATATCGTATTATAAAAATACATTCGGCTTCTTATATTTCATTTCCTAATTAATTACATGAAGGAAAAATATATTGGATATATATTAGATGACCCGAACGATGTTTTGAAATATATACTACCAATCTATTCAAAGTTATATATTGCTCTAAAGATATTATTAACAATACCAGTTGCTAGGAGAGAAAGGAAATTATTCCGTTTAAAATAATAAAATTATCTGATTTAATACATGGGGCAAAACGGACTATCTCGCTATCTATTTTGTGTATTGAAAATGATATTTCGAAAGCAATGGACCAGGGGGTTGGCACGCATGAGGTCCTCGAGAGCCAAACGCAGGTTTCCCATGTATTATAAATTGCCACAGCATAGGTTATGTCAGATCTCAATGGGAGCCACGCAGCTCA
This sequence comes from Schmidtea polychroa, assembly GCA_959609185.1. NCBI lineage: Eukaryota > Metazoa > Platyhelminthes > Tricladida > Dugesiidae > Schmidtea > Schmidtea polychroa. Next base: position 9,359 of record CAUHTR010003421.1, read on the forward strand.
TCAAATAGTCGCACTGGCCCACCCCATGCAATAGATAAAGCAGATATATTATGATATATTTACCTTTTTGTTATATATTTAATTGTAAAACCGACCGGCTGACATTTATCACGAAAGATTTTTCTGAAATCTGCAAAGTTCATTTAATAATGATCTATGTTATATTTAGAAATGAATAACTAATAAATTCGTGTTTTTGTTACTGTACTTAGTTGCACTCGTATTATTTATATTTTATAGTTCATTAAAAAACCTTTTATTACTTTTATCACTAGGGCGGCAAAAGGACTAGCACCGACTCTGCCTAGCAGTTAAGCTAATAATAACTCTAACAGAGAAGAATAATAGAACCCCGTAATATCAACATATGTAAAGAATATTTTTATTTAATTATTTTGGAACTTGCACGCCATTATTTGAACATTTTCAAACTACAATATAAATTCTTCACTATAGTTTTACTATTATCCTGTCATAAAAACTACCTTTCGTTTTTATGAAACTGTTGTAATAGAAAATTCATTCTATGCTTGTAATATCATTTCCATGTGAAAAATTGTTCATTTCAAGAGGTGACAGAACGAAATATTAAAAATTTGTTCCTTTGCCTCAGAAATGTCTGAAAATTGAAAGCAAAAATCCGAAATTAATAAAAAATAATTCGTAATATTCATAATAGAAAAGAACTATTTAGATAAGTATAAATAACCTGAAAATTTATATATTATTAATAATATTAAATAACTCACATTAAAATAATCGTTTGATTAGCTTATCAATTAACTTTTTCATTTGAATAACCTTTTGTTGTAACTCATACGTACGAGTCTCCGGCATATGATAATTTGTAAACCATTTGAATATTTTGCAATTTTTATTGGTTTTCATAATTATAAATACCCAAAATTGATATGAGACTTTAAAATAAGATCTTAGAAATTTTTAAATTGAACTTTAGCAACTGTATTCCTTGAAAAGGTTTGTAATTTTACCTAGAAAAAAAAATTAAATTACAAACTACAAGATAAATGGTATAATATTAAACGGTATACCTGCAAAAAACGATGCTTTGATAATTTAATAATACTTTTTGACAAATAATGAAACAAATTTCGATATTTCAAAAATAAAGATTTTTTAAACAAATTTATTTAAAAATGGATGGCAATTTAATATTATGGAACATTTATATAAAATCTGTAAGAAAAAATAAATAAATAAAAATAGAAAACATTTAATTTTTTTACTTAAAAATATGATGTAAATATTTTTTGTTAAATAGCAAGATTTTTAAAGAATGCACATATATAAATTTCAATAGCTAATACATTAAAGACAAGTTTATATTACACGAAAGTAAGAAAATAGCCATAAATTGAAATAAAAATATATAAAATTCGATTACAATTGTTGGGTGTTTGTAAAAAATAAACTCAATAATAAGTTGAAATGTGCAAAACATTAAATGTGCAAAACATTAAATGTGCAAAACATTAAATGTGCAAATCAATAAAATGCAAAAAACCTATAAAAATCCAAAATCAATTAAAAATTCAAAAAAAATCAAAATGACGTATTCCGGTGGAACTTTGTGTGTTCGAAAAGATATACAATAAATACAATTGAATTAAAAATAAATGAATAATTTATTAAGTATGTGGAAAGCCCAATCCATGTAGAAAACCCGACACATGTTGGATATCCGAGAGGTAAACAAATGAATAATAAAATTAGACTTCATTTCAAAATTCTTAGTTTTAAATAAGTGATAAAAAGTCTGTGAACAAAGACAAAAGGGTGACTATTCAATTGTTTTGTTTCTAAAAAATTCCTGACCAATGCTAATACAATTATGCAAAATAGCGGAATAAACTAAAGGATATTGTTGAGATAATTTTATTTCGTAAAAGAGTGGAAAGAACGATATCGTAATTAATAAGATAAAAATCATGGCCAAATCTGAATAAATCGGTCTTTCTTAAGGTTCCTTGCTTTAGATTGATATTGAAGAGTAAAGAATTAAAGGAGTGTAATTGATAACTTTGTATCAAAGTTTATTGACATTACTTAAAGTGTTTTGTGTTGAGTTTTATCTTGATAACTGACACAAAAAGCTCGAGGAGTCCAAATCAATACCTACATTTTTTAGTATAACCAAAAATTTTAGTAAACTCGACATGATCCCAAAGTCGGTGAAAAATATTTTTTTGGTGGAAAATATTGAAATTGAAAAGTGGATAGAATTAATTACGAGAAAATTTCTAAATATTAAAATATTAAACCTGTAGAAGAAATTGAATTATTGAAAAAATTTGAATTGAAATTATATTATGGAAAATTAATTATTTTAGAGTAAAAGAAATTAAAAATTAAAACGAGAGGTACATTTTATAATTGTAAGACTTTGAAAATTAAACGAGTGATACTTTTCTTGGAAAGATCATTTTATAAACTAAGAAGTCGAAAACAATTAGAAAATCTAATGAGCACACAAAGGAAAAAATAAAAATCCGAATAACAATGCAGGAACACCCGTATCTACAGTCACCCCGGGGAACGGAAAAGAAAGCATCAATTATGCCAGGTGTCAGAAACGTCAAGCAATTAATAAATGAAGCTGGTTGGCGATGTTTCTGAAGACAGCCCATCTTTTCGGTCAAACCTCATGTTGTTTAAAGATCATCTTCCTTCAAAATCGTCTTTTGGTTAATTTTATTTATTTATTTTCTTTAATAATATTATTACTATATGACTGCTATTAGTTATTATTGTTTACAATATTATTAATAATTTACTAAATGAATAAAGATTGAATAATTGTGGTATGTCTAGAAAGCCCTAATAAAAGGAACACACGTCATCGTGTTAAAAATAGCGAATAACTACAACTATTAAATAAACAACGTCGACTTGATTTATAAGATAACTAGACTCGAGATGACTGAATTAACTGACTTGATTAAATTTTTTTTCTATTTTCTTAGTGCGCGAGGTACTAGGAAATTTTAAGGGTAATATGATTCAGCTGAGATCTGAACTTTTCATTTTTTTATTTATAAGTTAATAATTTAAAAATGAGGAACATTCTCGACTTAGTTAAAATATCGATAGAAAGCATTAGAAGCGATTAATTAAAGATAAAGACGTTAAGGTGTTGTCTTAAAACCCAAGAACGTCAGTTAATTAGCAGTTTTGAAAACAGACTTCAACTTTCACTGATAGCTACTTATGTGTTTTACATTAATAATGTTGTCCAGTAACGTGTGCTAAGTGGTTAGAATGATATTATATGAAGTTGAGATTAATATAATTCGACTTATCCAAAAAATCAAAAAATCAGCGTGTTCAATAAGCTAATTAAAATTGAGAACGTCTGAATTTTGATTAATTGCGCTTTATAATTTTGTAATTATACATGAAAATATAACCGTATTTAAACTAATTGAAGAATATGAAAAGTGAAATAAACAAATACAAGTTGTAAATGCATATCAATAAAGATACATAAGGGCTCCACAAAGAAATTGATTAACCTGTTAATAGTCAACTGCTTCGTATAAGATTTCCCTTACCCAAAACTCCATGTGAGCCCATAACAAGTTGATAATTATCAAAAAATAAAAAATCTCCTTATGACGTTCAGAATAGGACATTTTGTCTTTGGAATAAATTACCGTAACTCATTATTCCACCGATGTTTTACATGTTAATATTCCCACTTTAATTCTATCTAATCCTCAACCCATATCATGATTATATCATGTATCTGACTTTGAATATTACATTTTGGTAGTCATTAATTATGATTTTAGCTTATATTATATTTTAGAGGCATCAAAACATTTTACTTTTTATTTTTAAATCATTCTAATTAAATGTATTATATTTTTTATCATTTAGGTAGTATATTTCCTGTAAAATTTTCTATATTTACACTATACAAAGTTATTTTTCATTTGGGTCCTTTTTATATGATTTGTAATAATAAATAATAGAAAATCACTTTCATGATTTGGTTATACTTTTAATAATAAACCGTTTTATATTAAACAAAACAATAGGTGGATATAAAATTTAAATAATTTTTTAATTATATTTAAATATTCTCATAAGCGAAATTTTTTTTCAATAATATTTTTAATACTTTCTAATATTATTTTAATATAAATTAAAATTCAAAAATTCCTTGATTTTGTATGTTTATTTTAAATTTCCCTGTTGTTTTCATATATCTTTATTCAAATTATGACCTTGAACATATTTGTTTCTATATATTTTGTATATAAAATTTATACAATTTCAATATCAGCTTGCAATTTCAAATTACATGAATTAAAATATTTAATGAAATGAATTCTTCAAATTTGAATGCATCATTTACAGAATTATTTATCCAAAGTCCGTGGACGAAAGGAATAGCAGGAATATTTGCATTTACTTCAATTTTATTAACATGTACTCAAGTTTGTTTCAAATTTTGACTTAATATTATTAAATCTTATTTAAGATTTGCATGCACTTATATAACTATTCATGTTCTCTAGAACAACGGTGGATTATACGCATTTTAATTATTGTACCAATTTATGGATTACATTCTTTCTTAAGCCTTATTTTTCTAGAATATGATAATTATGTTTACTTTGATTCAATTCGTGATATATATGAGGGTTAAATGATTAATTTGCATTATTCATCGATATATTTATTTTAGCATTTGTAATATATAGTTTTCTGAGTTTATGTTATGTTTATTTGGATGGAGAAAGTAATATTCTATCAGAATTACGAGGAAAAGCGATTCCGTAATAAAAATTTTTAATGAATATTTTTTTTAAAATTGTCGTTAAGATTTTCAATTAAATATGGCACTTGTTGTTTTTCTGGAAAATCATTTACAATAATTTTCTTACGGTTTTGTAAACAGGTAATAATAGGATTAAAAATATGTTGAAAAATATTTTCAATTTATTAGGCTACTTTACAATTTTGTTTGATTAAACCAGTTATGAGCGCTTTGACAATTGTACTACAATCACAAGGATTATACGCTGAAGGCAATTTAAGGTACAATTGGATTTTTAATTTACGATTATATTGAAAAAAAGTTTTGTTCAAATTAAGTTTAGTAAAATTAATCTTTTTATAATTTAATTTAATATTTAAATGTATTTTAAAATAGTTTTTATTTATTTTTTAAAAATATTTTAATTTTTAAAAATTTAAATAATAATTTGATGTTTTACAGGGATGAATTTAAAGCAAATTATTTTTATTAATAATTAATAAAATTAATAATTTGATATAAATAATTAATTTGTGTTTAATATTTTAATTTTATATTTTTATATTTTATATTTTATATTTTTAATTTTATAAAAAATTAATGTACTTAATTTTTTATAAAATAAGTATTTTAAAATTTTACGTTATTATTATTATTTTTTATAATGATAAAGTTTTATTTTAAATACATTTTTTTGTATTTAATTTTAAAAAGTTTTTAAATTTTTTTATTATAATTTTTGATTGATCAATAAATACTTGAAAAGGACTGTATTGGAAAATTGTGTTAAATATAAAACAAAATATTGATCTATAGTCTGAAAAAAATGATATTAAAAAATTATTTTAATTCACTTTAAAAATCTTTACTCAATTTTCTCATTTATCTGCAATCCTCCTTTATTAATCTTTTATCTTTTCAATTTTTTAAACTATTTTTTATGATTTGTCTTTCATTATTTTTCTAATTTAAACATTTCATTTCTGAATAGTCCTATTCAATATATATTGTATGAACTTTTTTCAATTTTCACCACTAATTTCTTTTCAATTGACATTGTATTTATTAAAAAACTTGACTAGTTATCACTATGAATTTTACTGATTCACAGCCAAGTTTTTAATAAATACATTATATATTCCAATTCCAGTAGTTTGTCTAACCGACTAAAGACTTTAAAACTATTTCTTGTTTTTGTTAATTCTATCTTTTACATTCTTTCCTCAACCTACATGGAGATTTTTATTTGATATCCGCGAACTTTAATATCCAATTATTTACAAACGCTTTACCTACGTATTACTTGATTACAGCTGATAATAAGATGCATTTAGTTTGCTATTTCTTTCAATATGCCTCATATTTCCATGTATATCTTAAAATTATTAATTCTTTTTGTCTTTATGGCAGCGCTTCTCAACCTTTCTGGTATTGCGACCCAGTTTACCAATGTAAATATTCTCGCCCCCTCTTTTTGATCTATCAAAAATTATAGTGTCATAATGAAAACGGTCAGATATTCGTACATTTAATTTTATTGGTAAAATGGACTGTTTGCTATAAATGCGCAGTAATTCATACGTCTATCCCTACCCTTTATAACAACACCTACTAAAACACAGGCTAACACAAGTAGTGGGAGGTTGGGGTATTGTTCCGTCTGCTAATTCCGAATGCATATGAGTTTCGGGAGGTTTGGATGACGAATTTGCGACATTAAAACGAAGAGCTTTGCAAATACTTTTACCGTTTTCAACATCTTTTCGAAACCGGAATTTCTGCGGTGGCTTCGTTGAAAACAAAATACAGATCACAGCTAAATTTAGAAAAAGAACTTAGGGTATCCATATCTGGTATTACTTCTTCATTTCAAAAACTTTGCAATGAGAAACAGGCTCAATAAAGTCATTAATTAATAAGATAACATATTTAAATGGTATTTGTTTCATACTAATAAACTTAAATTATAAATATAATAAATTATTTATTGGTAATATGTAATTAATATGTAACTGTATTCTTATTTTATATATATATATATATAAATTTTTTAATTATACAATATCTTTCATTTAACCAACCAAGTTTTAATTTTGTTTTTAACCCTTTCGCCCCTATTGGGACAATACGTCCCAGAAACTTTCATCATGATTTACATTTATGATTTTGAATGGTCCATAAAAGCCTATTGGGACTTATTAACCCAGGACTTTCTAGGATATTCAGAAGCGCCACGATTACAAAAATGAGAATATTTCATATTTAGGTCAATATTAACAAGTTCCAATATATAAATTTAGCATAGTGTCATTAGCGGAAAGTCGGTGCGAAAGGGTTAAATATACTCGCGCCCCACAGGTTGAGAATCGCTGCTTTATGGTATTTGTAATTACTTTTGAAGGTTGAAGTTATGGTTTTAATTCATTTGCCACTACCAACCATTCACTACTAACCAATATTAAATGCTGAAACCTTCCCACTCTTTCATAATCAGTTGTGTGTTTTGCAAATTAAATAATAATATAACTCATCGTTTTCATTAGTGAATTTATTATTATAAATCCATCATTCAATTTCATATTTCAATGTTTTCAATATTTTTTCTGAATTTGTATTATTCACCTTCAATATCTTGCTGAAATAATTAGTTAACCTCTTTCCTGATCCTTTCTATAAACACAGAGTTGTTTTTACTTTACTATTTCCTATATCTTCCATCCAAATGTCCAGAAAATGATTTCAACTTCATTAACTGATTTCCGTTAATCCCACTATAAAAGGTCAAAGCCCATCAGTGATATTTATTGGCCTTTAATAAGATCACTAGAAAGTCCCAAACTAATCGAAAAATTAATCGATTTTGAATGTGAAATCTTCGTGATAATTGCAAATTGGATTTGAATTTCGTAGCGGCGATGATTGCGTTTCACACAGTGTAATGAATGATTTGCACCACAATTTCCGTGTTCAATTGTACCGAATGTCTATTAATATTAATAATGGTTTGTAAATATTTATCATTTCTATATGGCCATTTAGCTTTGAACGCTCCGTCGTTCCGACAATTTATTAAAATTTATCACATTTCGATAATATTTTTTTATGAAAATCAAAAACTTTATTTATCGATTGAAAATTTAACAGATAAATACAAGTGACAATCACAGAAAACTAAATATATTGTAAATCACTTTTGATAAAGCAATTAATAAAGCAATAATCTCTTTAATTTTAGACATTTATAAATATTTATTACGTATTATAAATCAGTGGTTCTCAAACTTTTTTGATCACGACCCAAATTTTTGACATTTCATGCCAAAAATTTTATTGCGACCCACATGACAAAGATTAATTTTAAAATAAATGTTTATTTAATGAGAACTCTATTTTAACTTTATTTAACTCTAGTTATTCTAGTCATCGCGACCCACCAAAAATTCTTTCGCGACCCAAAAATGGGTCGCGACCCATAGTTTGAGAAACACTGTTATAAATATTACTAATTTTTTTTAATATTATTATTTTCATTAATTATTAATTATTAATATTATTTTTAATATTAAATAAGTAAATTATAAAATTTAATTTATTTTATCTTTTACTTGTTTAATAATTTAATCATGATGCTACCAAAAAACTTTATCACCACATTAATGCTATTATTATTATTATTATTATTATTATTATTATTATTATTATTATTATTATTATTATTATTATTATTATTATTATTATTATTATTATTATTATTATTATTATTATTATTATTATTATTATTATTATTATTATTATTATTATTATTATTATTATTATTATTATTATTATTATTATTATTATTATTATTATTATTATTATTATTATTATTATTATTATTATTATTATTATTATTATTATTATTATTATTATTATTATTATTATTATTATTATTATTATTATTATTATTATTATTATTATTATTATTATTATTATTATTATTATTATTATTATTATTATTATTATTATTATTATTATTATTATTATTATTATTATTATTATTATTATTATTATTATTATTATTATTATTATTATTATTATTATTATTATTATTATTATTATTATTATTATTATTATTATTATTATTATTATTATTATTATTATTATTATTATTATTATTATTATTATTATTATTATTATTATTATTATTATTATTATTATTATTATTATTATTATTATTATTATTATTATTATTATTATTATTATTATTATTATTATTATTATTATTATTATTATTATTATTATTATTATTATTATTATTATTATTATTATTATTATTATTATTATTATTATTATTATTATTATTATTTTATTATTATTATTATTATTATTATTATTATTATTATTATTATTATTATTATTATTATTATTATTATTATTATTATTATTATTATTATTATTATTATTATTATTATTATTATTATTATTATTATTATTATTATTATTATTATTATTATTATTATTATTATTATTATTATTATTATTATTATTATTATTATTATTATTATTATTATTATTATTATTATTATTATTATTATTATTATTATTATTATTATTATTATTATTATTATTATTATTATTATTATTATTATTATTATTATTATTATTATTATTATTATTATTATTATTATTATTATTATTATTATTATTATTATTATTATTATTATTATTATTATTATTATTATTATTATTATTATTATTATTATTATTATTATTATTAATCATCACTATTATCATCTTTATAAATAACCGATCACTTCATTAAACAAATTTTTTTTAAGTGTCAGTCCTAGAGCACCACATTATTTAATATTGTTTTAGGAATGATTTTTATTTTTAGTATAATTTACTTGTCTTTTGATACACTTATTCAAGCGATGCTCCAATGCTTTTATCCCATTACATACGTTCTATTTCGTCAGATATTCAACATATCGGTTTACTGTTGCTTTTTCAGCTCGTCATTAAGAAAATATTTTGAGGTTAATGTCTAAGTGAAAATCAGATGGAAAATAATCAAACATACAAGTTTTATTTGGCAGCAAGCCATGCTTCATTTTGACAATAGTTACCTTAGAAACATTAAAATTCTTATTTGCTTTATACTGATAGAAATTTATTTTTTCTCTGCTAAATTTGAACTTTTTCCATAACAGGTTAAAATATTAAAGTCCATTGATCTTTTTTTCATCTTTTTATCACCAAAAACCTCCATGGAATTTCCTGCAGACAAAGTTGACTTTACTTTTTTAAAAGTTAGCATATATTCTGTTTTTATTGTTGCTTTGTTTCTGAATTGTGATGATGGACCCAAATTTCATTAATCATTACAAATCTACGGATAAAATCTTTCTTACTGTTTTTTAAAATCCTAAACATTCGTGAAAAGTTTGCATAGTAATGAAATTTTGATAATTTATCGACAAACATGGCATATTTATTGAGGACAATATTCTTATATCTAATTTCTTGGAAGGAGTATGATATTTAATTTCAACTGAAATCCTTAATCCTCAAACTCTTTCAATCGGTTATATTCTAAAATGATATCAAGCTATTTATAAATGATATCTGGCTTCAAGCTTTCACAACCACTTTTAAATTACGCAGCTCATATAATACTGTAGTAATTGAAAGTACAGAATCACCCAACATACTTTTCATTCCATTCAAACGTTTATTCGCAATAAATCTTTTAACAAGATGTTTAAATTTATCCATTTTCCAGATGCTCATGCGAATTGGTTTAAATATCTTTTTCTAACTAACAACTTAGCAAATCGACTTGAAACTTCACAGCTCTTTACAGTTTAGAAAAGGAAACGCAATTACATATAATAAAGTAAGAACTTTCAAACCGCTTTTGTAGAATTCGCTTGATTGAAACCATCTTCGACCATAAATAAACTTGTAAACCAACTAAAAACGAAAGTACAATTTCGGTAAGTTTGTAATATATCTGTACAATTTCTCACTAAGTAGCTTAAAGTCAAATTTCTATAAAGTGCCTTTGATTCAAGATCAAATAAAAATTTTACGAATTCGTTTAAAAAATGAATCAAGTGTTTTCAACGTCCTTAAAAAAATAGTGCAATAATCCAATCTGGGATCTCTATGATTTCTAAATCTAAAAAGCGTAATAAGATATTATCCTTTAATTTTGAAAATATTTCGTGTCCAAATTTATTCAAATCATTTGCTTTTACTTCCCCTGGCCTGCCTGAGTTCAGCTGTAACAAATATTGTGGTACAGTAATAACTTAGTCTTTGAAATAATGAATACTTCGAACCAAATTATTTCCGTAATCAACAAAAATAGCACTTGTTTTTATTTCATGTTATATAGTTTATTGAAATATCTGTGGTTGAAATCATTTTTTTCGTGTTCAATTATAATAAACAGGAGAAATCTTATTGTCAAAAAGCTAACCTTCGACCGAGTTAAACGATACACTGATTAATCTGAGAAATATACAAAGTCTCTTCTAATTAAAATATTAAATAATTCAATATATGATTAAAAGAAATTTCGTTAGAATTTGTTTAAAGGCTTAATTTAACTTAAATTTTTCAGTTTTAATTTTCACACAAAAATAGAAACAAATGGGAAATTAGTAATGTACTTTTGGGTGTATCCGAAAAAAAATGTTGAAAACTCCAACATTCATATTCACATTTTTCGTGATAATTTTATAGTAGGAATTTCTGACGAATGAAATGTCAACATAGGGAAATTCATTGTTAGTCTAATAATAATAATAATAATAATAATAATAATAATAATAATAATAATAATAATAATAATAATAATAATAATAATAATAATAATAATAATAATAATAATAATAATAATAATAATAATAATAATAATAATAATAATAATAATAATAATAATAATAATAATAATAATAATAATAATAATAATAATAATAATAATAATAATAATAATAATAATAATAATAATAATAATAATAATAATAATAATAATAATAATAATAATAATAATAATAATAATAATAATAATAAATTAGTTAATTATAATAATAAAACTATTGTCATTGCAGTCTCAGTTTCGGATACATTTATATCACAATAATTTATAACATATCGATATCAATAGCTCTCTATGGACTAGTTCTTTTCTATTTTGCTTGTAAAAGAATGTTGGAACCATTTGAACCAGTTCTGAAATTTATTACTATTAAATCAGTGATTTTTCTCAGTTTTTGGCAAGGTTCAACTTGGAGTTTTATTGATAAACAATTTATTATAATCAGGGTTTTCTTTGGCCATTATTGAAAAGTTAGGCATTTTCAAACCGAGTACAATGAAACCCGGAACAATATCTGCAGGGATACAAAATCTTTTAATATGTATTGAACTGATTTTAGCAGCAGTCGGTCTTTGGTTCGCTTTTCCCTATTCACTTTATAGTCAGAGGTAATGCCGTTACAATAACATTTGACACATTTTATAATCACTTTCCCAATTACAGCAGAAGTTTGAAAGCAAGGAATGCTTCTATTTATTTGATCAGTTCCATTGATAACCAAAATTCAAACGGTTCTGACAGGATTAACCACATTCAAAACTCGGCAAATATCTCAAACAATAACGTCGATAGTATAAATAGTTCAATAAATCTTGAAAATCCTGCTCTCAATACTTTATCCTCGCGATTGAAGGAAACTTTCAGCCCTGTCGATATTTTTAATGACACAGTGATTAATTTCCACCCTGATTACAAGCAATATATCCAACAAGTGAGTGGTGTTATTATATTTTACTATTATATCCTATTCTCTTTATATTACAAATGAAATTGTCAGAAATATCATATGCATCTATAGATTTATCACAATAACACGTGACGAAATTTTTATAAAAGAAATAGAAAAATTGGACAAATTATACATTATTCGATAGAGGAAAGTCGATTTTCAGATAACATTAAAATAAAAATGCCACGCTGTCGATCAAAGTTAAAAGTTATAATAAAATTTGTCATTTGGTGATTTTAAATACGCGTTATTCCATAATCACTCATTCTCATACATACAAAGAGAATTATGTATTTATATGTTTTAAATAACAGAAATTTCAACTAAACAATTATTTCAACATTTTCACCATTGATTTATTTTCATTTTCAATTTATTTTCAATTCATTACAATTCTTATTATAAATCAATATTTAACTATTTTATTGTTTGTTGATTATTTACAATCTATTTACCTAAATCAGTGGTGGCCAACCCAAATCAATCGAAGGGCCAAATTTTCGGAAAAATACTATCACGGGCCACAATAAATTCATTTAAATAAATATAACTCGTTTTTACGATTCAAGTAAACTTAGAATCAATTCTTTAAATTAAAAACATGCTTAATTCGAATATGAATTCTAAAAAAGACAGTTATTGATTTGATGTTTAAAATTGTGTCCGGGCCACCGGTGTGCCATGGCTGACCTAAATATCATTTTATTTTTAAAATTGATTTTATTGTGTGGATTTTTAATATAATATTGTTGAGGCATTAAACTGAATATGAAAATTAACTGTTTTATTGATTATTAAAGAGCAAGACGCGGAAAAGCAGTTGAATATAGTTGAAGGAGAAATGAAAATCCAATTAAACACAAATTGATTTCAGAGAAAATAGACAGAAATGGATATAAACTTATTAAAAATTCAAGAAAACAGAAATAATTAAAAAATGTAAATTAAAGACCTAAAAAGAAGCAAAAGAAGCATCAAGATAATATTAATTAAAACAACAACTTAAAATTAGATGTTAAATTACCAAAAAATGTTAATGTGAAATTTAGAAAATGCAAATCTTTGAAAGTTAGAATTGACATTGAAAATAGATCAATTGTAAAGAAAAATATAAACCAATAAAGTTACAGTAAAACGAAGGAAACAATGAAATTTTATCGACATATTGCAGTGAAATTGATGAAGTTGTCCTAATAATCACAAAAATGCTCTTAGTAAATGATTCATTGAAAATAGAAATCAGATAGTAAACTTATTAATCAATATATTTTATGTACTACTGGGAGTTTGTTTTTTTCAAAAGAACTCATGAAGCTCAATCAATAACTGCTAATATCCTGATTAACTGATTAAAATTTGACCCTTTCTGTTTCTGTAGGATAAAATACGTTTGATTCTGTAGGTTAGTACTTCAATTGGAATTCCAAGACATTTTATTGATATTTTTTGGAATGCTTATCATTATAAGTTCTGTTGAAATTCATTAAATTCTTCGGTTTGTGTTCACTAGATTGAACGTGTCTATTGAAATTCGAATCAAGAACACCGTCGCCGACCGCTTCTCACTCTCTTGATGAATTCCGATTGATATTATATCCTTTCAACGAGTCCATGATTGAATCACTAAAATAACCTTTCATATCCCACTTCATCGATGTTATCTTATCTGTATTCACTAAAGTTCCTGCTATATATATTGTTATTAAAGTTTGTTCATCTTTCTTGAAGTCCAAAATCTTTAACAACTGTCGTTCTATGCAACGGAAGGGTATTCGTTTCGTAGATATTTTTGAATCGATATCCGAATTCAGAACAACATCTGGATTCAAATCAGCAATATTCAAAGATTTTGCTTTATCCATAATTCTGTATCATACAATAAGCTGTATTGACAAGTGATAATATTCCCATAAAATAATTTTCGATATTCAACAATTCACTGTTGAGAATGAAAAATGAATGTAAGTTACTTTATTTAAAATTAACTAATTAAAATTAAATTCAAACAAGATCCAAGAAGATGTATGCACACAGTTACAACACACATCTGCACACAGTTACAACACACATCTGCACACAGTTATAACATAAATCCGCACACAGTTATAACACACATCTGCACACAGTTATAACATAAATCTGCACACAGTTATAACACACATCTGCACACAGTTATAACATAAATCTGCACACAGTTATAACACACATCTGCACACAGTTATAACACACATCTGCACACAGTTATAACATAAATCCGCATACAGTGATAAAAAACAAAGCTGCATCAGTTATAAAATAAATCTGCACACAGCAGCATGCGAAAAGAAAAACTCTACATACTCAGGCCACACACACACCATCACAAGTCAAACACACACACACAACTCGATACACATACAAAGATCAGCCGAAACAATATCCTCACATCAGTAATTATCAAAACTTTTATTCATAATTTAAAAATTACCTGAATTGTTGTTTTTTTATGTACAATAATATTACTCAAACTCGTTAACTGACTATGTTGAAGTAAACCTCCATTGTAAATAGCATTCCACCTATTAAATTTATATACTAGATCTACTGTAAATATTTTGCAATCTGAGGTTTGTTCCTTAACAAATTTAATACTTTCGAGCATTTCGAAACTGTTTCAAACATATTAGAATTCCCGAACGATTTCAATTTAAAACTTTTTAAACCCTTTGAATAAAAAATAACCAATAAATGTGCTTGCAAACTTTCGTCAACTTTTATTAAAATTCGAATTTATTTTGTTTTCTCTAGGTAATCACAAAAATCTATTAATGGTTTCCTTAGATAATTTTTCTATAAGGAACTTTTGTTGAATTTATCACCAAAAAAACAGAAAATATAATTGACTTTGGTCCAGTGAAATAAGAGTTCAATGAAATATTCGTAACTTTGGAAATAAGAGTAGATTAGATTACACGAGAGATTACAAGAGAAGATTAGATTACATGCATCATCAACAACTCCTAAAACTCCAAAAGAACGTTTTCAAAAATATTACAAAATTCTCCCATTTACATAATTCCATGGCAGCCATTTTGAATTTATAATTTTGTTGTACTCAGAATTTTCCCTAATAAAGAGCATACTTTATTCGATATTGCCGAAAAATCATTTATATTATCCTGTTTCGATTTTAGTGAAAATTGTTCTTTGTAAACTATTAACAGCACATAGTTACAATCATATCTTAACTTTCCTTTGTTATTAAGTCTCCCTATATTATCTATAAAGTTCCTCACCACTCCTCAAACATTAAATGTCAACACCCGAATCATTTAAACACTATAATTTGTACTGTATATAATAAAAACCAAGCATATAAATAACTAATTTTGAAAATGTTTTTGATGAAATGGTTACATTCCCGCAGCATTTTCCAGTTTATAGTGTAAAGTCTAAGTTTTTAGACTTTTGATAAATCATTTATCACTTTACAATTGGAACATTGATATCGATAAGTGCTATTTTGCCGATATCTTATCTGATTTTTACTGTGAAATGTTTGTAACTTGAATCAATAAATTTAAATTCTCATTCTTTTTCAATGTCAACAGAATGTAGAACCCTTGGATTAATATTAATCATGTTACGAAAACGAGTCATATAGTATGTTTCCGAATTCTTTGGAAAGTGTTGTTTCTATTTGTTTTTTTTGTTGAATAGTGATATCGTCAGATGTCTGATTTATAGTTCGTGGAAATTCTGGTTTCTTCGGATCTTACACCATCAAGTTGTCATTGGCCCAAATTTTACTTACGTAACGCTACTCTAAGTGTTGTGTCTACTTTGTATTTTCCCATTGGATTTAAAGTGAAATGAAGTAGTGGAATAGTTACAGAAATCAATTTACAGAAGTACCTCGTACAACGCTCTATATGCGTTTCTGGAAATTGAGCGTAATAGAAAACAGCGCTATAGGAGGCAAGAAACTAAACTTTAGGGGTTACGTTACTTCTGTGTTAAATAAATACCATTTTTTTCATTGTTTATTGTTTTTAATTCATTTTTAATCAATAAATTGAAGTTGCATACATTTAATTCAGTTCAATATATACTTCAAAATAAAAATATTCGATACTTCTTCAATAAATAAGTTTTCATTATGTAAATTAAATTCATATGTATAATACCTACATCGGCGCTAGCGGCTTCTCCACAAATTTTTATGTTGTGAATATTAGCACGAACCTTAAATTTCTCGAACCATCCTCGGCTTGCTGCAAACGTTTCTACTGATGAGCTGGTAGAAGGTTCGCCAGAGTTTTGTTTCTCTAACTCTTCAAATAAAACTCTTACTTTCTCCATTATGACTGCTTGCCTCAATGGCATATCTCTATTATTTTGATCTTCTATCCAGTAAGTCAACAGTTTTTCCATTTTTTCAATCACTGTGTTACGCTTTCGAGAGGTTTTTGTAGCTGAAAATGGTGTTGTTGATTGCACAGATCTTTAATTTTCTCAGCGTTTTGCATAATTGTTCTAACAGTTGATCCGGGTAAATTCAATTCACGGCATACATCTACTTAACGTTCCCCATTTTCTATTTTTCGAATTACTTTAAATTTTTTTAATCCATTTTTTATTTTAAATCTTTCACACTTTCTTTCCGTCCCGACGTTATTGATAAGAAATTATTTAGTTATTTACAAAATAGATAGGAACATTTCAACAAGAAACACTGATTAACTGTTTAATTTTTGTTTCTCAAAAAATTCAAATGATTTATGTGAATCCCCAAAATATAAACAAAAATGTATGGAAATTTGAAATAAAATACACATAAATCAATTTTACTATATATGTATTCTTTTTAATGATTTTTTCATGTCAAAAAAATTTTTTTTGAGCGTTATACGAGGTAATACTGTAATTAAAATTAACAATTAAAATCTGTAATTATTCACCAATATTTGATAAGGTTATACGCTGTAACATTTAGTTAAATACCGGACGTTGCTGTCGGATATATATAAATATATATAAACGCCTTGTTTGAAGTAATGGAAAACTTGATTTTGCAAGGTGATGGTTTGATAAAGATAATCACCTATACATAATAATAATGTAGTTGACAATTAATTTCTATACTAGTGAATATTGCTAATACAGTTGTCAGAATTTAGTTCTATATGTCATTAATAAGCACTGTTGTTAGAACGATATTTTCCAATTATTGGTTGACAACTATGAGTGAGTTGATTCTTGGTTTCAGATGAATGACCTACTAACCAGGCATGCAGTACTATTTATTATCCTTAATGCAATCACCGTTTTTATAATCTATTTAACAAACTACAACTTGAATAAGATATGCTGCATTTTAATGTATACTTGCATTTCTGATTCTTTATTTTGGTTTCTCGACTATGAATGAAATCTAATATCATTTAGGTTCCTAATTTTCCATTAATATTTTTTTTGATTGTGATCGCATCTTTTTTTTGATACTTTGTGATTTGAAAATTTATGTTTATGATTCAAATTCATTTCAACCTTAGACCCATAAATCAATTTGTGTTAGTTTTAAATGTTTCTTTCTTTCTCTATTTACAATTCATGTTCGTATTTCTTGCTATATTTACTATTTTTGAATGTTTGTATGAACCACGCAAATCTTGCGACGGCAAATTAGCCCACTTCCCATGATCGGATCGAGCTGAAACTTGGCAGATAGATTCGTCGTCTAGAATTTCAGATCTATCAAATATACTATAGGGGACGGCAAAAAAATTTCTTTTTTTTACGTCAACGAAATCTTATCAAAATCTAGAAAATTACTATTCAAAACATTTATTTGTGAACATCGCATGTCGAACTATACTAAAAGTGTAAACTATATCAGAGTCTAGGCATAGTCTCCATCAGCTTCAGTGACATTCTGGAGGTGACGTGTAAAATTTTTAAACTCCCTTATGAGCTTGGCGGAAATTGTTGCTCATTTCTCCTGAATTACTGAAGTTTTTTCCACGTCGATAGCACTCGTAATTCCTGAAGATAAAGCGATCCATGAGGTTTATGTCGGGTAAGTGGGCCTTTTGCTTTAATAGAGACACACAGTGTTTTTCAATCCAAAAACGAATCAATTTTGCTACTTGAGGTCTGGGATTGTCATGCTGAATGACCATTTTCCAGGCAGGTTTGAAAGTTTGAAATCATATTTTGCAGAAATTGTAGGTATCTCTCAACATTGATAGATCCACCGTCGCAAAGAAGTTCTAAATACGTGAGTGATTTTGCATAGTTGTTGGCAACAATAATCAGAACTTTGCGATCAGATATTGTCCGTCTAGCAATAGTTGTACAATTAACTGCGTCATACACCCAAATACGGTTGTATTCTTTTGGAGATACGTCTCGAAGGTAAATTCATTTTTCATCGATGACAATGATCTTTTCCTTAGCTCTTCTCACCAAATAAACATTTAACATTTCTTGTTATTATCAATCAAAATTTGAGGAACCTATCTACTGCAAAGTGACTTCTTCCCAAGCTGTTGTTTCAGCATGCGGTGAACACTCGTTTCTTCAATGTCTGACTCTTGAAATGGCTAAACAGCTTAAGTGGCAATCTTCTATCATTTCACGCATGATTATGATATTCTTTTCTGCAGTGCTCGTTCTTGGTCTTCATGAACCTTCTTTTGGCTCAAAAATGTTTGCTGTTCTCCTGCAAACTCTTTGGTAACCTGCTGTACTCTCCAAAAGCTAACGACGTTCTCTGCACTCCAACTTTCGACAAGAAAGCTGTGGGTTTCGGTAGCCGAAAAGTTATTTCGTGTTAAAGTCGCAATGAAGAAATTTATGTCGCATTGCTTTGCCCTCATCTTTCTGGCTAAATCATATAACCAAGTCTAATCAATTTATTAAAACTTATGCTAAATCACTTAACCAACTCTATTTATTGATTCATAGTAAAGCTTTTTAATAAATACAATTTGTTTTAATTTAAATCTTAAATTTTCCAGTCTTGTTAATGATTTGTCTTAGAAAATTTACCTAAGAAATTTAACCTTGATCTTCAGATATTTTCCGTCTGATAAAAACGATATAAAACCCTATATAATTAACTTTTTTGAAAATTTTCAATTTTATTAATATTTTCAAAATATTGTCCTTTCAAAGTAATTTCTTAACTAGGTGATTTGGTGTAATGGTAAATATTTCATAGCATTGAGCACGCATATTAACATTTTAATTTTGAAAGAATGTAAACGAGTATAGTTTTAAAAACTGTTTTTATAGTTATTATTAAGTTATTTCTGATTCACTTAACCAATAAATTTAAAACTATATTATTAAATCTGACTACTCGTGATTTTAGTATCAAGTAACGACTCTCAACAATATATAATTTTTTTTTGATTCAATTTCACTTCATAATTTCCTATGATTTTTTTAAAAAATTTTTAAAATTTTCATCCAACTCTAACAACATCCATATTTGATTTTATAATACTGTCTCATGTTAAAACAACACTTAAAATCAAATTTTATTTTATTCAAATCTTCCAGCCGGTTAAGACAAAAGCTCTTCATTTCACTGTTCATTCATCTTTTCCGATTTCACTATCTAAAATCCTTCGATTTCATATTACAGGATTATTTTGTATTATAAATTATTTATTGAAGGAGACCTGAAGATTCGTCCAATTTTTAGAAAAAAATTGGACAAATCTTTAAAAACACCTAAATTTTCCTCGGTTTGGCGAACTGTATATAGTGAGTTCGAATAAGAAAGAACAAATTCTGAATGTTCTTCAATGTCCCTCTAATTACCAGGACTGTAAAAATATGGTTTCGGATTGATGATAATTCTATTTCTATGATCTCTCAGTATCTTGCTAATATTGTCAATAGTACCGACTGCCTTCATTGTTTTTCTTGATGCACCACACAACGAAGAAGAAATTATAATTCTAAGTGCTCCAACAGTTTGTTCTATCTTCAACTTCATTATGGTTATCATCTCAGTAATGATATTACATTAGAAGCCAAAGACCAAATGTGAAGCAATTCAAAGTATATTGCGTAATTCAATACAATGTGTTAGTTATTGCGCAATATACATTACTATTTAAGAGTGATCACTTTGTCTTAATAGATAATAAATCTTTAGATGGAACCAATTGTTGTAACTATCTCCTTTTTTACGACCTCATAGGAATTTGGGTCATGAGTGTGTTCATTTCGTACCAAGATATTACTCATATTCGAACCAAAAGCAACGCCCTTTATAATTTTTGCGTGACATGAGCCTTGTTGTTCACCGTGGTCTTTTGTTCGAAGATGAAATCATTTACTACTAATAAATCTTTATTCCTTTCGTTTTTAATAATTTTAATCATGGGATATTTCAATTATATTAAAAATTGATATTAAAATTTTTTAAGATTTGAAATTTGGACGAATTTCAGGGAACCTTATTGATAATTATAAATCTGTTATTTAAAATTATGCATTAATTATTACAAATAAATTATTGTATTCATAATTATAAATTAATTATTCAAAATTATAAATTGATTTATAATCAGTCCAATTTGATATTTAAATTTAAGAATCGTTAAATAAAACCATTGAAAATCAAGAAACACAAAATATATATTACAAAATTCTCGGACATCTCCTACTATAAAATATGTATTTTGTCAATTAAATGTTTAAAAGAAGCAAACCAAATTCCATAATTTATTGCACGAATGTTAGATGTAAGCATTTCGTCAGTAAATCAATGTTTTTTATTATCCAAATTTGTACTAATTATTTGGTACCGATCTTTTTTCTATTATCCTTTTCTTATATTTTGTCGGCACCTTTTCTTAAAATCCCGTTCTATATTCCTATATCATGTTTCCCTTGTTACTCAAGTTAATATTATTATATTTCGATATAAGCTGGAAACTAGGACTGTCATTAAAAATCGCATTGAATATTATTTTTAAAATTTTAATTTAATATTATTAACTTTTTATATAAATTATATTTTACTATTTCAGATAATTTTAACATAATTCTTTATTATGATTAATTTATAAACATGATTTTTTAGTAATTTCATATTTAAAGGAGTAATTTATTTATTAAATATTTTATTCCAATCATATGTGATGTCATTGTATTGATTTTTCGTATTTCTATTTGTTCTTTAATTGTTGCTATAGTATTAGCATTTGCACCGCACACAATAATTTTAACTTATGGAATTTATAGAATTAATCAAATTCTAAATTAATAGAAAATGTTAATGTAAATGTAAATGTAAATAATAATTCAAGAAACATTGGCTGCAACATAATGATTAGCATTGAACCATTTTTAGTATTTTTTGTTCTTTGAGGAAACAGATAACATTAACCTGGATTTCTTTGATTTAAATTCTGGAATATGGAATTGATTAAATTATTAATAACAATATTTATTATTAACCAATGAATTCACAATCGTTCAAAATAAGTTATTTTCCCATCTTAGGTATCATATATTCCTTCAGTGATTCAATTGGGCATTCATATTTCAGGATGTTTGAAATACATATCCCGCCCTCTAATAATAATAATAATAATAATAATAATAATAATAATAATAATAATAATAATAATAATAATAATAATAATATTATTATTATTATTATTATTATTATTATTATTATTATTATTATTATTATTATTAATTTATTAATTATTATTATTATTATTATTATTATTATTATTATTATTATTATTATTATTATTATTATTATTATTATTATTATTATTATTATTATTATTATTATTATTATTATTATTATTATTATTATTATTATTATTATTATTATTATTATTATTATTATTATTATTATTATTATTATAAAATGATGATTGCTTGGTAGCAGCATTTATTATTTAAAACAATAAAATGATAATTTAAGCCTTTTGCTGCAAATAATGTATTTAATGAAAGAATTTTCGACTATACGATAGTCCTTGTCAATCTCCTGGAATTTAGCAATGTTCTTCCCCAAAATACCTTTCAATCTTTCTTTTATTTCCTTTCTCTTAATTCTCATTGGTTGTAAATATAATGAATTGTTTTACTAAAAACTTTTAAAATTTTACATTTAAAATTTCAAAATGACACAAACTAAAAATTTTTAAATTTTTTACAGCTTCTATAATTAGCTTCTAGAAGCCTAATAAAATATTTGAAAATATTTAAATAAAGCCTCCAATAACTACTTATATATGCTATTTAAATATTTCAATAAATGTGTCAATTTTGATTTTCAAACCCTATTTTTTAAAAATTTTTTTTCTATATTATTCTAATTACTTTTTAATTTATTCTATTTTTTTTAATTTCTTTATATATTGTCAGTTATTCTCAAGGTCAATGACAACAGATCAAATTCATGATTTCATTGATTTCTTCTTTAGTGTTGATCTTTGGCTGTCTGTTTATGATGAGAATTGCTTCTTTGATTCTGACATTTTCTTTTGGATGTTTCCATTAGCTATGATTTCTATTGAAATATTTTTTCTTTCCTCTGTTGGCTGACACTGCCGGAGATGTCTGCCCAACGAGGATGTTCCACCAGTATCTAGATGTTCTTTAACTCTTTGGTGCAATGTCCTGAGTGTACTTCCAATGTAGATTTAATTGCATACATTGCACGTGATGCAATAGACGATGTTTTTTCTAAAGCACATATCTTTCGGTGTCTGGCAGTTTTTCATTGTGCAATTGTTTTCTCTATTTCTGTTGCCTGCCAGAGCCCTTCTCAATGTCCAAGATTTATGTGCTATCCGAATTGGAAGACCGGTACGTTTAAGTTCTTTCAGGATCTTGAAGTCGAGTATGTCACTGATGAATGGGATATTCAGATAGAAATATTTCTGATTCTTTTGTGTTAATTCCCTAGATCTTCTTGGGGTAGAATTCATTCTTTCAATGTCCTCACCTTGGTATCCGTTTCGGTGTAGGATTTTATTGAAATTTGATTGCTCTTTAAGGTTTTCGTTTTTCTCCGTGCATCGATTGGCTATTCTTCGTTTCTCGTTTCTTATGACATGTACTTTCTGTAAGTATGGAAGCGCTGATCTTTGGTGCATAAATATATATTATTATTATTATTGTTATTATTATTATTATTAATTTATTAATTATTATTATTATTATTATTATTATTATTATTATTATTATTATTATTATTATTATTATTATTATTATTATTATTATTATTATTATTATTATTATTATTATTATTATTTTCATCATTTATGCAGTTAATATAATTGTTTATAATACATTATAGAATCAAAATGACCAATAATACGAATTTTTATGGCAGAAATGTAAATATATCAAGATGATAATAATAATTACTCGCAAAGTGTTTTAAATGATGTTCAAGCGGACAAAATATTTTTTTGATAATTTCTGTTACTTTGATATATATTGTCTTTAATATTTTTATTATTATAATTATCTGTGGCTGATTTAAATTGTTCAACTGTAATTCCCTAGTACCGTATTTTCCGCCCGATACCGTGTGCGTTATCTATAAAAAAATATAAAAATCGAACAAATGTGAATATGTGCACTATACAAAGGATAAAAAATTGTATTTCAAAGCGAACGTTATTTCATTGTAATTGTTATGCGTTTTTATAGTAATGGAAATTTACAACAATTTGTCACATTTTTAAAACACTTGTAGACGTTATTTTCATCAGATGGCAGTTTAAATTATTTCCTAGCGAAAATAATTTTTCAATTAAATAAATACACGTTTTACCACGTAAATAAAGCATTTACATATTATACAATTTCAATTAGTAATACCTATAAATATCTATCAGCCTATAAAGCAACATATAAAAGGAAATTCAATATACTCGCTAGTTGATTTTACGCTTGTTATTATTATTGTTGGGGTTTAGCCTGAGATCGCTTGGGCTTGCCTAGGCAGGATGTGGGTCGTTTAAAATGTAAATCGATAAAAATATAAATAGTAATTTAAATAATATAAATAGAAATAAAAGTAGTTTGAATAATATAAATAAAAACAATTATTTAAAATTTAGCATTATTTAACTAAATTTGGTAAATTCAGGTGAGTGAATCAATTTACTATTTAGTATAAAAGAAATAATTTTAGGCAGAAAAAAAAATAAACATTGTTGATTAAGGAGAAATCAATTTTGCACAGAAAAAATATTAACAGATTGGGAATATCGATTTTCATAGACGACAGCAGGCAGTCAACAATTTAGAAAACATATTTAAACGAGGAAAATTTTCGTGGAAATTAAATTTACTTGTACTCGTTCGAATTTACAAATTTGCTGTGAAAATATAAGTTTCATAAACAGAAGGTAATTAGCGTTTTAAGCGNCATTTTTAAAACACTTGTAGACGTTATTTTCATCAGATGGCAGTTTAAATTATTTCCTAGCGAAAATAATTTTTCAATTAAATAAATACACGTTTTACCACGTAAATAAAGCATTTACATATTATACAATTTCAATTAGTAATACCTATAAATATCTATCAGCCTATAAAGCAACATATAAAAGGAAATTCAATATACTCGCTAGTTGATTTTACGCTTGTTATTATTATTGTTGGGGTTTAGCCTGAGATCGCTTGGGCTTGCCTAGGCAGGATGTGGGTCGTTTAAAATGTAAATCGATAAAAATATAAATAGTAATTTAAATAATATAAATAGAAATAAAAGTAGTTTGAATAATATAAATAAAAACAATTATTTAAAATTTAGCATTATTTAACTAAATTTGGTAAATTCAGGTGAGTGAATCAATTTACTATTTAGTATAAAAGAAATAATTTTAGGCAGAAAAAAAAATAAACATTGTTGATTAAGGAGAAATCAATTTTGCACAGAAAAAATATTAACAGATTGGGAATATCGATTTTCATAGACGACAGCAGGCAGTCAACAATTTAGAAAACATATTTAAACGAGGAAAATTTTCGTGGAAATTAAATTTACTTGTACTCGTTCGAATTTACAAATTTGCTGTGAAAATATAAGTTTCATAAACAGAAGGTAATTAGCGTTTTAAGCGTTATATTACCCATTTATTTATATATATTTATATATTTATTTCAAATTGCACAAAGCCGTTTTTAGAATTACCAAAACAGAAATTGATTATCGAGTAATCTATTAAATCAATTGTAACAGTTTTGAGTAAGGCTTGGGATCAAAAAATTTGGGTAATATTTGCAACAGTTTTCTAGGGAACTGCATTGGGTGTGTCGAATAATTAAAATATTAGAATGTTGTCATTTAGGTAAACGTTACTATCATTTCTGGATAGTAATCGACCTCGTTAAACTTCGGGTATCCCTAATCTTTTTCCTTTCACCATTAAGCAATGCTGTTGATCAATTAGGATCCTGTATTCGCCGTCTTAGAAATACCTGAGGACGGTTTGTACAACCGATATCTGTGCTTTAGATTTTATCGTGACAACCTTTTGGGATACACCTTTTATATTGTCTAAAATTGTAATTCATATACTGTATTTATAATTTTCAAATAAAGTTTATTTGAAAAACGAGTTGAGTTGTTATTTGAGTAACTAATATATCTTTGGAGTAGACCAGAAGCATCCTGTGTTAGTCGTATACCCACTTACGAACTTAAAATTTTGGTCAACCGACGTGATTTAAAAATCATCAGTGGGCATAATGTGAAAATACAAATTCAAAATAGCGTCTGGAACTCGAGCACAAGTTAAATTAAAACAACAAATGGTTGACGAAGTTAACCCAAATGTTTTTGCAAGATATCCTTCTCTGCCTGTTAACGCATTCAGCGGTGATCCAGCAAAATTCTCAGAATTTATGTCCGAATATTATCAGATGGCAAAGACATATGCTTACCCAGACAACATAATGATTCAGAGACTACCAATTTACTTGAAGGGATTTCCCAGAGTAAAGTACAATGATGTAATGACACTCCTAGAGATAGAGCCATTGGGAAACGGGGTCAGGAAACGATCCCAGAGACGGACCTAGTTTGAGAACAATATTGAGCGAGTCCGAAGCAAATTCGTCAAGCAAGACGAAGGTAGAAGAAGGGTCAGATACCCTAATCAAATGTATGAAATTGGTGGATTCAAGATATGAGTATCAGCAGAAGCTGAATCGATAATTATTGAAAATGGCAAAAACAGAAATCAAAAATAGTGAGATTGATACAGTAATAGAATTGATATCACAAGTCGAAGATGATCCAAAATATTACAAAGATATGCATATAATCCTAAAGAAATTAGGACAAGATTTGGAACATGAATGGGATCTACAAGATGTCCAGCTTAGTATAAAATTCCTACAAGAAAAGGAATATAATCTCGACATAAACTCGACATAATATGTGTGTGTGCGCAGTACAACTGGTAGCAAGCGAAACGCTTCTTCAAAATGGAATACTTCCAGGCAGGTTAACGAAACTCATTGGCATGCGGGCACAGACGCCCATAGCAGTAATAGATCAAGATAGTGTATTCTTGATCACACAAATGGATATCGAGCTGTTCGAGCAATTCCAACATTTAACTCAGCGACTAGTGTTAGAATTACAAAAGTCTCCACGAGATGGAGAAACAATAGAAGAAATATTAGATTTGATATTAGTATTAAGAATACCGGTGGAGATGTTGGAAGCGATAATTCCACTCATCATGCCTATTGTAAAGGAAACAAGACTATTTCAGACGCAAATTGAGACGCTGATGAGGAAAAATGGGAAAGCAATTCGAAGTCAGCCTGAGAGAAAAGGCAATATTAATTTAGATATTCGAATAGTCGGAACAGAACCATTACTAATGATATACAATTGTTTCATCAAAATAAAGACATTGAGGAGAGATGTGATTGCTACCGAGCAAACAACATGTGTATTCTTAATAATGATATACGAACGACAAGTGGACGATGATTAGTACCTGGTAGATGTAGATTGTCTACCGATCAAAACAACGACGGTAATGATTATACCAGTTGCACCACCAGAGTCTAAATGGTCACTATTGCGTTACCAGATACTGTAGACGAAATAGTCAATGAAATTGAGGAAATAAGATTACACGAGATTGAGGATTACTTCTCGGAATATGTTAAATTGAATCCAGAGGCTATCCCTGCTAAGGTTTTCATTTGTACCTTTCGAAGTGTTTCAGGATTTAGCTGTTACTTTGGTGGAGGTTTCATTTAATCTTTTCTAGGACGACCTGGTCCATCTTTCTTTGGTTTCACCGAAGGTTTTACTGGCTCCGGATTTTCTAATGCTTGTGACGCGGTTGCTCCCACTTTTGTTTCCTCTGGATTCAATTTAACATATTCCGAGAAGTAATCCTCAATCTCGTCTAATCTTATATTCTCAATTTCCTCGACTATTTTTGATTCAATAGAATGAAGAAATAGATGAAGAAATCAATTCAATTCGATAGGCACTGGAAACTAAATATGTGCCAACAGAATTTACTAAGTATTGGAAAAAGAATCGAAATAAATTTATACTTGAAGAAGGATTAGTCAAGTAAGTGGATGTAAAGGATAATGTCATCATGGTTCCGAAGAAATATCGGGAAGCACTCATGTTGCAATACTATGACGGATCACTCGGAGGACACTTATCCTCACGGAAAGGTTGAAGCAGATGTATTTCTCGCCAACGATCAAGCAAGATGTGAAAGAATGGTGTCAAACATGTAAAATTTTTATCACCAGAAGAAACACCGGGAAGAAACCACACGTACCAATGACGCCGATATCAATCCCGTCTGCTCCGATGGAAATGACGGTTATGGACGTGTTGGGACCATTTAAAGAGTCTAACAGCGGTAACAAATACATCCTAGCATTTTGTGATTATTTGACGAAATGACCAGAGGCCTATCCAATTCCAAACCATAAAGTTGATACAATAGCCAGAATCTTTGTCGAACAAATAATTTTTAGGTATGGAGTACCTACATAAACTACTAAGGGATCGCGGAGCGGATTTTATGAGTAATCTGCTCAAAAGAATCAACGACTATTTTGAAATTTTGAAATTAAACACGTCTCCATATCACCCAAAAATGGATGGATTGGTAGAGCGATTCAACGGACAATGGCGAATATGTTAGAGTTCTATGTAAACTCTGGACAAACTAATTGGGATATACACATTCCATCTTGTTTATTCGCTTATCGTAACGCTCTTCACGAGGGAATTGGAGAAAATCCGTTTTATTTGATGTATCTGCGGCAAAGTAAAATGCCTGTGAATTTGTTATTTATCCCCAAGGCGACACATTACTTGGATCAAGAAAATTATCTCATGGAGATGCACGAGCGTATGCAGCTGGCAAGGAAAAAAACAGAACTTAGTATAAAATTCAGCCAAGAGGCATCAAAGGATTACCAAGACCGCAGGACTAAAGAGCATGGAATAGTGGTCGGAGATCAAGTGATGCCAGAAAGCCATTTCAACAAGAAAGGCCTATCACCAAAACCTATGAGAAATTTAAAGGACTCCACGAGGTACTACGGACTACGGATACCAATCTAATAGTACAGTTAGTAGCAAATAGAAAGGCAGAACCAATTATCGTACATGCAAATTGGTGCAAGAAGTGCACAATCTCAAAGAAAAAACTTCGAGTAATCCTTAGGCAAAAGTCAATGACAAAGTTGAACAGAAAATAAAAATCGCCAAAGGACCAGGGCACCGATATCATCTACGCTCGCGGCATGTTCCCAAATCGGTCATGGTTATCTGAAATTGCTTAATAATGATGATTCAAGCAGAGCATATTTCCAGTCTACGGCTAATTGATTATCTACATTTCACTAGAACCTATCAAGAAATCCACATATTCACAACGTGTGACAACAAGACAAGATTCCACTTCCACTTCTATTACGATTATCCAATAGCAAGCGAATTAAACTAAGAGAACAAAGAATGGTTTCTGTACGACTTAAGAGCTCAGGCAGACTACAAGTTGCATATAGTTGTGTCTCAATTTGTATGGAATAGTTGGGCTACTTTTCTGACATCTTGTTGGATACTCAGGACGGCTGAGAAGAGAGACGATCAAAGGAGAGAAGACGGTGGAGGTCAACCTTCTAGAATGAAAAATAGTAGTAGAAACTTTATGGTTAGACAGTAACAACCTCACTCAAATGTCTCATTGGAATCAATCCAGAACGTATTCGGTCTTAGTGATATATTACAGCCCGAGACGATGAAGTATTTGAAGAAATTCTGCCACTCAAGAAGTTGGTACCACCAAAGGGTACGAAACACATGTCTAAGAAAAATAGGGTGATACACCCTGCATGTGGTAACATTTTAGGCAATTGTCTCAACTGAATAAAATATCTTGTGCACCCACTCCAAACTTAACTAACTGTTGTAATAGCAACGCTATCTCTGATATCAAGTCAGAATATTTCAGGAATTTACCCGTAGAGGTATGGGTTGCGTTCTCAGGCGTGTTTGTATTAATAACTACCCTTGTAACAATGGGTATTTGGACGAAATTGTATTTTAAACAAGCAACAGATGCATATGAATGGATACGGATGACGCAGTTATGACAAAATCATATATCTATATTTATATATATTCTAAAATCTATATGTATGTAGAGCAAGTTAAAGCATAAAATTGGCTCATATATGCATATCTTTTTTGCCAATAATGGCCTATCAGTATATCTGATAATAGCTTTAATTGTTTTATTTTCAGATATGAAGAGCCACAGTGTATCCCAGTATCAAAGACGAAATTCGTCAATAGAAGTAAACACAAAGTTCCAAATGATAAAATAGTGTATCGTGCCATAGAAAAACAGTTAGTAGCCAAAATGAAAAAAGGGCGTACCGTTCGGTTCTACGGTAACTGCACAAGCATTACAATTGCCTTTCAAATAGATGTTTTCGCTTTTTACATGATATATTGTCTTCTTCATAATTTTGGGAATTTAATGCTCTTGTTGTAGAATTTTGAGCTGGTATCCTGAATTCGAGATTAAATGTGTAGTGGTCTTCTATGGGTGGTTCTATACCAAATGGAGTTTTCCACTAATTAAAAAAATTAAATAAACTTCAAATAAATTTTATTTAAAGTTTTGTTTAAATATTAATTGTTTTTTGTAGTGTTTTAAAATTTAAAATCTGTCAGCTTTTTTCAATTTCGATGTTTAATTATTTGAAACTTACTATCCTGTTAATTAAACTTGGATATCTAATTTCTGAATCTTACAAAAATCGAGGTTTAGAAAAATCATACAACTTCATAAATGTTTCAAAATTAAAAGTTAATAATAATTTTAAAGACAATGTAATTGGAGTTCTTATTTTAAATGGATTTTAAATCGAAAACCTGATTTAAGACCGATTTATGATTTACCAAATCTTATTATTGTATGTTGTATGAGTTTAGGCGCAGATCCTTTATATTCAGAAAATGTTAATTTAGTTATATACACGCCAGCCTTGAAAAATATTTCATTCATTTGCGTCAAATACAGTTTATGATTTAAAATTATGTCACATTGTGAGTAGAAACAAAAATGAACTTACTCTTGTTTATGATATTTTTGGATTTAATGTCAGCCAAACCAGACGATTTGCAAAAATATTTAGTTGAACATTCCTTTAATGAAGTTATGCCCAAATTACCTTTTTCACCGTTGAGCGCCACAACAAAATGCATCGATAAATTCACTTGGAAAATATTGAAAGGTTTTAAAATTAAGTAGCAGTGTTGATGAATTTGCAATCTAGCATTCCATACCTCTTCAAAACATTAGCATGATTCAATTATCATAGAAAAGTGAGCGGAACATCAAGGTCTTATGGGGAAAAATAAGGATAAAGTTAATGGGAAAATTGCTCACAAAAAAAAAGTTATTATGACAAGTGTATATATAATATTCATAATCGGAGACTATGTAACTAGCATTCATTTTCCGTAACATTGGCATTTCTGTGTAATTGATATTTTACTTTCATATTATGGAATATTCTACAACAGAGAGAGGAAATAAAGTATTGAATATATATAAGAGACACGATAATATTTATTATCGTCGTAATGATATTATCGCGTGGAGATATATGCAAAATCGAATTACGAAGAGCTGTTTCACTGTTAAAATCGAGTGGAAGAATATTAAACAAAAACTTTCTGCGCATTACCTCGATTCCTGTCCTCAAAAACTGAGGTTAATATTTTGAAAAGGAAAATGTAACACATATATATGTTGAGAATACCTAAATGATAAATAGCATGGTAAATAAATAAATTACCTGGAGGAAGATTGTCGCAACAAACGGGACGATCTATGGGAACTCAGAGAAGAAAACAGAAGTGAAAAGAAAAGAAAAATGAGAAAGATAAATCAAATAAAGGAAAACAAACAAGAAATTAAAACAAAGGTCATTGTTAATTAAAAGGTACAAACGAAGGTGGAATATCAGATTGCAGAAAAACAAAATATGGATCAAAGATAGCGAAATGGCAGGAAAAGTCGGCACAACATAAAAAGGGAAAACAGGGTATATCTCTATATCTGTCAGACATAAGGCTGACATAGCGGGGAATACAGAGGAAAATAAAAATGTAAAACAAAATCTGTCGTTAGTGCCACAAAGGAAACGAGCTATATAAAGCGGAACTGTTGACTGAGAAATCAGGCAAAAAATTAGAGACAAAACCGACACAACGAAAGAAGAAATACAAGAGTTAAAGTTAGAGAGTTAAAAAGAGAATCAAATGGAGAATTTAAAGGAACATTTAAAAGGAGAATTAAACAGAGTTCAGAACAGAGTGAAACGAGAAGTAACGAGAATCTTTTGTAAAATGGAATATAAAGTGGAAGTGGAGTAAATAAATTTGTGGTCAAAGCAAAGAGAACAATCGATCAGCGTACTCTGTAATTGAGTAGTTGACGGCTAGTGATTATTGTTGTAGTTACAGAAAGGGCTATTCTTCACGTGGTGTCGAAATAAGCTGTGTGATAAATTGGTTTATAGTTAATTGGTTGCAATTAAAATATGTACGATCCAGTGTGAATATTAATAAAGCTTATCGTGTTCGAGAGTGTTAATTTGTGAATTAATAAGCATGCTTTGAAGTCAGAGTAAAAGTTTAAATTTACAAATATTGACACCAACCCAATTACCCAACATACATATATATATATATATATATATATAATATTTATTAAAAAGCTTGACTATGAATCAGTAAATATTATATTAAAATATTTTTATTCATAAATAATTTAATTACCGTGTATTAGCCCGAATATAACGCGACCCCGAATTTAGAAAAAAAATACTCATAAAAAAATTAAAATTAAGGAAAATTCGATCAGATAAGCGTTTGGATAGGTAATTAAAAGTAATATATAAGTTATATTCATGACAATAAATTTAATTAATTTAAACCAAAATTTAATAAAAATAAAATGTTAAAAATTGTCGCGTTATATTCGGGCTAATACGGTATAAGGTGTGATGGTAGTTTTAAAAGATTCTACTACTGCCATGTAAAGTAAACTATTCCAAAACATTGTTTTGACTAATGAGATAGTGGTTAGATGATAAATGGAAACAAGTAGAAAACAAATTGATAATCAATAATTGAAATCTGTCTTGACATTTAATAAAATTAATTCCTGTCTATCATTTGAATTAAAAACAAATTAAAATGATTTCTAGTTTTCGACGATTTCCGTCTATGTGCGATTCAACCTTTAAAATATATTTTATTTATAAATAAATTATTTTGAAATATTTTATAAAAATTTGTTACTGTTTCATTTATGATTGAGTATTTTATCGTTTCTCGTTTACTCAAAATCTACCTCCTTTTTATTATTACTCAATAAAAAGATGTCAGTTGACGATGCTTGAATTACTACCGATATCCTTGGGTTAGAGGACAGTTAGTACCCTTTGTCCAAATCAAGCGTAGTACTCAGTTCATCCATCTATTAAAATTACTCAATACGAATTAAAAATTTTAAACTAGAAAGAAAAATAAAAAAAATTAGATCGAATATAGAAATTTATTAGCTTAAAAATTACTTCATACTTAGAAATTACTTGATACAAAGCAAACTTTTTACAGTGACAAAACCGAAAAACTGAGAGCAAATTAACAACAAAAAAATTGTGTCTAAAATATCATCCTATTAATGAATTTTCAGTCGATATTTACACTGATTTTGATTGTACGCCTACGCATTCTTTGGCACTATATCCAAATAGAATGCATGTAATGTATGCGTTTCATATTTAATTTAATTGATTATTTTAAACAATCTAATTATTTAAATAATTTTATTTTTTTATTTATCAATTTTAATGGAAATTTTTATTTGTATTTATTCATTTAAATAAATTTTTCCTGTTCCTTTTCTTAAAGTATGCACTCTTTGCTATAGGTCTTTCGCGTGTAAATACTACCTGTAACACCCATAATTAATTTGATTATGATCTTTCGTATGTAAATATGACCAATAATCATTCTTAATTTTTTATATTATCAATTATTTATTTTATTTATTATTCTTTTATTTTTTATTTGGCAGATTTTTCAAATGCGTTATTTCTCTCTTAACTGTGTTGATGATAGCAACTTCTTGCGTTCCTTTATTTTATTATACGTGCTTTAGTTGTTCTCAATATGTTGCGTACTTTACTTTGTATTATTCGGTGTATGATCATAGATTTTAATTCAAATTGGTGCGGTTTTTATGGTTTGTATTTCCGACTCATTAAAACAAGCTATCACTTTCTGGCTCTAACCCAACACTTTGCACTAGAAGGAGTTGAAGCAGTGGTTTTCAATGTGTGCTCCACGGAGCTCGAGGGCGATTTGAGTTTATTAAAAAAACAATTATTAAAACATTATTAAATAAGACTAAAAAACATGTTGTTTAAATATTTAGTTTTTAGTTTCTATGAAATGTGATTTTGAAATTTGGATTATTAAGAATGTAATTATAAACCTTATTGTAAAAAAAATATAAGTTAAAAGATTTGTTTATTTTTTGCATCCAAATTTAAATATCTTGTTGACAATATGCCATACTCCATTGTTACTATTGTAATAGTCAGTTTAAATCCTAACATTACTAATCATATAAAATTTTAGCTGATAATTATTTTCGGAATTTCTTTTGAATTTGAAACTATATTACAAGATTTTAATGAAGGCATTTCATCTACTTTTATTGGTAATGGTTGGATTTTCAATTTATGCACTGATGCAACATTTATAATCCATGCAACGATAATATAATCCATTTAATTATGGATCTGAGCTTAAAGACATTTGTCATTACCGCATTATTGGTCTGATTGTGTGTCTACTTCAGTATTAAAGAAATTTCTCCAGACAAAAGAACTCGAGATGGAAATAAAATAAAAACTTTAAATCATTAGAGTATATCCGCGGAAGTTCAATAGATTTGGCTGACAAAAAGAATGAACCAAACGAATTTGTGGACAATAATACTCCAATATTCATTTAGTCAGATCCCTTTAACAATTATTAAAGCAATGAAAATGCCACTCGTCTATCTGGAACTAATTCACACGAATCATTAAGGTTGTTAGCAGCAACTGCAGTCAACTCTAGTCCATCCAATGATAACAATTCCTCATCAGCCAAGAAGGGCCAAATCACAACAGGCTCCTTAAAATTTTACAATTTCTGAAAGTTTTGATGTAACAACTCAAAAAAACTCATTGCTCTCTTTCTTTATTAAATTATTTTGAACTTCAGTGTATCTTGGTATAAAAAATAAACGTATGTAATGTGAATATCTGTTATTTTAAATTCATTGTTAATACTAAGGCTCCGCATTTACGAAGAATATGAAATAGTTCTCCCTTGCTAAAAAGAATTGAAAACCTCTGGTTAAGAAGAAACAAAGTTTTCCGAAAAGCGATTTTACCTTTTAAAAAATAAGAAAATGTAAAATTCAATTTTTGAAAATTTATTATTTTTATCCATAATTTCTTATTCCTATTTTAATGACTTTGATCATGAATTACATTTAGTAAAATATAATTAAAACATTTATGAAAACAGTTATGAATAAATAAAACAGAAATATTATTGACAGGTGTCGTCTTTATATTGAAGTTCCCTAAATGAATTCACTTTACCCATGCAGGTTCAGTTCGTAATTTTATGCGATCACCAAATTTTATTTTTAATTGCTTTCTCTGTTTTCATTGTCAATTGTAGTTTATATTTTCTAAATTGGTTAATTAAAATTTAATGAGTATAAAAAATTATTTTGATTTATTTGTAATTTTAATATGTAAATTTAATAAATTGATTTCAGTCAATTAATATGTGAATACAAACAATATAATTACAATATATTTATATTATAAGAACTTTTTTTTCAAATTTCACCN
>CAUHTR010003422.1:0-42945 GCA_959609185.1 Schmidtea polychroa
ATGTAAAAAAAACCTACGCCTAATTCCGAAATTTAGTAACTTCTATAATCCAAAAAAAAATCAATAAATATATATTATAGGAACACACAAACTTACCTGTGTGTAGGAATTTAATGTTCCGAGATTTAGTAACTTTATTATAGGATTTGTGAAGGTGAGAGGAAACAATTGAACACACCAACACAAAACACATAATGAAAAATGCATGCAAATTTATTATAGCTTTTTTAGTTCCGAAATAAATAACTGTTAACATACTGTTAACATATGATTATTTTGAATTTATTAAAAGGTTTTGTAGGAAAATACTTTTAATTTAGAATATAAACTCTTTAGATTTACAGCTATTTCTCAGGAAACATTGCCTTTTCGCGGAGGTGGAAATCTGGCAATGTAAGATTTATTCATTAAATTACAAAACATTAGGATTTGCAGAAAGGAATTCACAATTCGTTAATTTAATTAAATTATTTCATTATAAAATTATAAAAATTATAAAATTCAGCCTTTCCTTCTTTCCTAATTGCATTAAAAAAATAAATGTCTTCGGTGATTAGTTGATTTATTTATCATCAAAAATATATCTAACTTACATTTTATTGAAACAATTCCAGATAAATGCATAAAATCCCTAAAAACTCCTGAAATTTAATTATCAATATGTTATATTATAAATGCTGGCTAAGAGCAATATTTAAGCGCTTGGATAATGATCTCATAATTATATAAAATCAAAATTCAAGTCATAAAGTTACCTGAAATTGAATAACTTCATTTTCACATAAATGGTGACTCACCTCAGCTGGTGCCAGTGGCGGATTGGGCCGGCGGGACACGGGGACATTTCCCGGTGGGCCGGTCGAATTAGAGGCCGGCGATATGTAAACTATTAAATTATTTCTTCTGGTTAAAAAAATAAATAAATGAAGCAATATACAATACACCCAATACACGAAACTTGGTCGCAAAGCGAAAAGCCGTATAACGAATCAATTATTCTAATACAAATTCATACAAATTCAATGAGATCGGTTCCAAATTTGTCAAATATGTAACTTGGTTTATCATTCAAAATGCATTTTATCTTTTTA
The DNA here is from genome assembly GCA_959609185.1 of Schmidtea polychroa. Taxonomy (NCBI): domain Eukaryota; kingdom Metazoa; phylum Platyhelminthes; order Tricladida; family Dugesiidae; genus Schmidtea; species Schmidtea polychroa. Next base: position 1,092 of record CAUHTR010003422.1, read on the forward strand.
TTTCATTTAAATCAAAAATACATGCATAACAAGTACATACATTTGTACATAAAATAATAACAGGCTCCAAAAACCAACAATAATCTATAAACAAAGATGAAACAACTTCATGTTACATAAAATATAAAACATCCACTGAACGATGGCTAAGTCTTGTGTCTGTTATTAACCCATTAACGCCGGCCATATTCATTTGAGGACGCGATAAGACAAAATGGGACGACTTTAAAATATCTATACCTGAAATTAAAAAAATTACCTGAAAACCATTTTTAAAAAATTGAATAACTGAAATTGAATAATTGAAATTGAGTAACTTCATTTTCACGTAAATGGTGACTCACCTCAGCTGGTGCGCGCACCAACGGGAATTATAGAAGTTACTAAATCTCGGAACAATAAATTTATACAGATAGGTAAGTTTGTGTGTTCCTATAATATATATTTATTGATTTTTTTGGATTATAGAAGTTATTAAATTTCGAAATTAGGTGTATATTGATTTCCCCGATATTCCAATTGATTTATGGGCTTGCCTAAAATAATCAATATATAGTTATTTATTGGTGTTTGAGCCTTGTAGTAATCGCTCGATAATTAAAAATTATTTTATACTTCTACAAAATTTCATTTCCCACGGTTGTTTTTTATCTTTTTTTTTCCTTTTTTTTTACTTTTTCTGACTTATAGTTAATTTTGATAATTTTTACTTTTCTATTTTATTTCATAGATTTTGTGTACGTCCAACGGTTATAATCAAGTTATAATCAAGTTTCACTTACACAGCAAGCAGTTCTATGGGGACAGTTATAACTGAATAGAATAATTGAAATTGAATAACTTCATTTTCACGTAAATGGTGACTCACCCCAGCTGGTGCGCACACCAGCGGGTATTATAGAGGTTACTAAATCTCGGAATTTGGTGTATTGTATTTATTGGAATGGTATTTGTTACGCTTGTCTTATTTCATAGGGTTTATAAGTTGGATTTATGCAGCGTTTCTCAGACTTTTCTCCCTCGCGGCTCACCTGCCCAAAAATCAAATTTGACTTTCCAATGATATATAAAAAGCTTCTTTTTAGTCTATCTAATTAAATATGATTACGAGAGATTTTTATAAGGTAATGAAGACAATTCTTTGTAATCTTGATCCACAGAAGCGACTTTTTCACAATAAAAAGCTTGATATAGTTTTTGTAATTTTTTTTATTACCAGCTTTTGGGGGAAAAAAGTCTCGCGGCACACCTGGTTCAACCTCACGGAACCGAGTTTGAGAAACCCTGATTTATAGGATCCTTCCCTCTCTACATTTTAGAAAAACTGTTAATAATATTGATTATTATTTTTATTCGTTTTTTATTGCCTTTGAATCAACGTGAAATGTTGCAAACACCGGAAGTCATCGACGCTGAGGGACTCACCGTTCAATGTAGAATTATAATTTGTGTGAATTTATGTGGCGGCGTCAATTGAATGATATATATTGTTATGTCCGAGGGTTTATCTTTACCTATTTGATTTACAGTATCTGTGTGACGTTCTATTGTGCGTGTAATGGGTATGTAGTTAGTATTTGAATGTCTATGTTGTAAGGAGTTTGATGAGCCCGATAGAGTCACCGTTAAAAATTGTGGCGGGACAATCGGAGTGGACAATTGTGATCAAACTTCATAAATGTCTTTGTATCCTCTTTTAGATTAATTTGGAAGAAAAGGGGTAATTGCAATCAAGCTATAGAAATCTCTATTTATTTTCTTTTTGTTAGCTTTGCTTTCAATTTTATTTTCGATTTTTATTTCAGGACGTTGGGGTGCCAAAACAGGATTAAGAAAAAAAACCTAATTGAGGTTCTGTTTTGGCCCATAATTATCAATAAAAATGTAAAATTCTACTACAATATAAATGTTTCTGCACAATACTTTGAAGCATTGTCAAGCAAAATCTGTCTAGTTCAGTGTTTCCCATAGTGGGACATCACGCCTTGGAGGTGGGGCACGTCAGCAATCATCAACTATTCCACATATTTTTTCATTAATAAAATATGCTCATTCACGATTAAATATAACAACAACGTGCATACAGCAATTTCATCGACCGTTATTTTGCAAACTGGCAATACTGATTATCGACGTTTGACAGCTACTTCAAAGGTCCCGGTGGGTGGCATGACTTTTGATAATACTACGATGGGACCAAAGGCGTTTTTAGAAATTTGTCGCCCCTGTGCTATAAAAAAACAATTTTTACAAAAATATATTATGTTTATTAATAATATTACACATTATTGCATATACATATATTAATATTATATATTACATCATTTTATTTCAGTGACTAGGATAACAAACGAACAAAAAAACGATAAAATAATATTAAATTAACATTAGCTTACAAAAATTCAACAGTCTAATGTTTTCTTTAAACAAAAAAATTAAGAAAAACGACACATTGATTATTCCTCACCCAGTGGCCTCTTGGGGATTTTTTTAATTATTCATAATTTTTTTGTAATATCATAAATTATATTTGAAAGTGCAAATTTTATCAAATTTATGGCTTTTATAAAATTTACGGCGCCCCCTGTGCTTAGCACAGTTAGCACAATGGAAGAGACGGCGCTGGATGGGACATGGTATAAAGGAGGTCAAGAAACACTGGTTTAGTTGTTGATGCATATGTTATGAATTTGTAAAAATCTTTGAAATTCAATCCGTTTTTTTGCGATGAACATATAAAGAAACATTATCTTGCTAATTTTTTGTCCATAAAAATAAGATTGATATTCATTTTATTTTTTTAGAGAGCAAGTAAATAAAGACAAGTTTTCTACTATTCTTAAAAAGTATGATACTAAGTTCATTCAATTCTCTTGATTTTTATGTTTTACATTTTCACTAATTTAGCCGGTTTATCTAAAATTAACTCAGCGTTTTATTTTATAATAAATTAAATAATTACTAATTAAAATTTGATTCAAATTGAAATATTAATATTATAATTTACGCTCTTGTTAGAATATATTAAATGTAAAATAAAAAAAATAAATAATAATAATTAAATAACGTAAGTAGTTAAAATAAAATATTTATAAAATACTTAATTAATTAAATTAAAAAAAATAATAATAATTAAAATAAAACATAATAAAATAATTAATTAATAAAATTAAAAAGGAAAAAAATTAAATAGAAGTAATTAAATAAAATTTTTATTTAAAAAAAATAATAATAAATAAATGATTCAATTGGTCTATATTTGGTCTTGACATTTCATGACCTTGAAAGTGGGTTGGAGTCCTCATTATATACTACTCCCTTCCTTGAATCAATCCATTATAACACAAAAGGACACCGCCTATTTGCCCTTTTATCATATTTTTGAACTGTCTCAAAAATAATAAAATATATGAAAATATTATCAAAAAAGAAACTGAAAACACGCATTTGCTGCCACTTAGTGAAATCAGTTTGTGTGTGTAATTATGAAAATTTTTGATTGACAGTGCACCATACACCAACCGGCAATTGATTATCATCAAATGGCCATTGATTTGCAAATTTAATAATATAAATATTAACTCACCTATAATAAGCGTGTGTGTGTCATAGCCAGAAGGGACATTCAATTAGCTAGGTGACATTAAATTGGCTATTACACTATAGAAAGATAGAAAAAATCGCTGTTGGAAGAAAAATAAATAAATACATACAAACACGGTTCACAAAATTTCTATAATAAAAAATACACGCTATAGGACATTGATTTATCATGCGGACATTCAATTGGCTAAATATTTTCAATTTAAAATTAATTAATTATAAAAAAATATACGAGAATATGTCAGATACTTCATCAGAATCGACTATTGAATTTCAAGAAATTCATAGATGAATGCTCTTCAATACATGGACGAACAAGAGATTCGGTATATCACGAGTAGGCAATATAATTCATAACAATATACCAACAAATCGAGGTCTCAATATCCAAAGATGAGCTAATCCATTTACAATAATATATCTTCATTGACTATTCAAATAGAAAAGTTGCCATATAATCCATTTTTGAACCCCATCGAAAGTGTTGAGCAAAATTAAAAATATGGAAAGGACTAAAGTTTCTTCGGCTGATGGATTTAGCAGACAGATTTACCTTCAATGAATGATTTACTGCAATATCCCAAGCAGTTAACGAGGAACCTCGAAAACCAGATCGTAATAATTTCAAAAATCATATTAACACTAGGACGGCCGGAAATATTTTATACCTTGGAAGGCCAAACCGGTCAATTTGACCGGTGCACATATGCTCCTTATTTTCATGCTGAGATTTCTATGATGCAACTCATTTAGCAATACTTTCTTTGTGCTACTAACACGCTTTCAAAATTTAACTATTTTTATTCTAACAGTAGTTAATTTATTAAACTACTTACAACAATGAAATAAAAATATTTGTTTAGCTGACACAAAGCTACACTATTTTAAACATTGTCTTCGCGTTTATTCAGACTGGTATGTATGTATACTTCATTTCTTGTTTATAAATATTCTCTTGCTTTTATTCAAAGATAGTGCTTATTAAAAGTGTAATTAAGCAAGCATTAAGAGTTCTAAGTTTTGAAATTTGGTAAATTAAAAGAATCAAACGAAAAACTTAACGAAATGTCATAAGACAATATCTAATAATTGTTATAGAAAATCTTTGAACTTCTTGGGATAACAAACATTATAAAACCGTGTTTTCATTAGAATCCAATAATAAATTTTTTTATTTTTTTTAAGTTTTATATTTTCTAGTATGTAAGATGATTATGTGTGACTTTCTTGTGTGTTTCAAGATACCGGTCAAATTGACCGGTTCGGCCTTCCATGGGGATGGCCTCATTATCTCAGTCGTGACAAATGCTATAATTGAAGCTTTGATATGCACAACAAGTTCACTAAAAATGAATAATTGTCACAAAATATGAGACGTTAATTCCTTTTCGTTTTCTCACAAAATAAAAATGAAATTGCTTAACGGTCAAAATGACCGCTCTGGCCGTCCTAGTGTTAAAGATTCTTCCCTAAATGCTTGATATTTTAGGTGAACTATGAAAAATTTAATGTATATTATAATAAATAAATAAATATCTTACTTTGTTCATTTTCAAATTCAAAATAACGCATAATCATTTTATTTCCGCATAATAACAATTTTTCCGTGTCCATACCAGGAGATAATGTCCTCATTGAACAACCTAATGGTCGCATCTCGGTTGATTGGGTAGAAAACTGCTTAATATCCGCAACAGAACGACTTATTATGTCGCAAGGCATTTCATATCCATGTTTATATCTAAATCGAGCTGCTTCCATTTGTGCACGACATACTTGAGATCGATAATCAGGGATCATACCAGTCATAACACCTCCAGTACTTTCAGTAATATTAAACAATCTTGTAGCTGAACTCTTCTCAATCATTTTATCTGGAACCTGTCTTTGTGTAGCTACTACGTCACAATAATTGCATTGCACGGAAAGCAATCCACCACATAAATTTGATCTCATATTATTCCTTTCTGAACACAAAACAAAATCGATTCGGCCATTTTGATCAGGTACAGATTGAACTAATTGCCGGTCTCGAGATAATGTGATTAGAGAAAATCCATTACCCAGAATTTTAATAGATTTGATAGATCTGATAACATCGTCTTTACAAATAGTTTCTATTTCCATTTTGCTGCGGGTTCTATTCAACCTTGCCACTAAATCATCGAGAACCATCAATCCCCCGTTATATTCAGCTGTTGCCATTGTAATTTCAATTATTCAAAAAAACCAATCGAATAAAACTCAACAACTCGATTTCCATTAACTCATCAAATACAATCACACAAAAACCTAATAAAATTCTAAATCAAAAATTCAACAACTTAATTAACAATAAATTGAAATACCTCTTGCTCGCGTCTGTGTGCGCACACCGCCAAAAACAAAGAAAAGAAAAGCGCACACAGACGCGAGCATCGGATTAAAAATTTCCACATTCTCAATTTTACGCGTCTGTGTGCGCACACAACAAAAGCAAAGAAAAAAGCGCACACAGACGCGAGACAACTAATAATTTACCATACTTCTTTATTCATTATTTTGTTGAGTTTTTATTTGTAAGTCGGTCCTGTCTCTGACTCCTCGTGTTCTTATTTTACCAAATCAATGAAAACTCAACACAGAATAAATTTATTTGACTTTTATCACAATTACAATCTGTCCCTGTTTGCACCTTTCTCTCAATTCAAATTTATTTTATGAGGTAAAAACCCAAGGGGCAATTACCTTGTCTTGTACTATTCTGGCTTCTTTATAATTCGCAAATTTCCTCTTTTGACTTGTCCTTGCTGGATTTTCTGCTTAACTTTTTCCTTTTTCTCTTCGACCAAATGGCGGCTTGCTCATTTCTAAGCTCTCCTTTTATACTGTTTTTAAGAGGCCAATTATCTAACAAAATGAAATTAATTGTTTCCCCGGGCACCCTAAGTAAATTTTGAACGGTTCGACAATTATTTTAATTTATTTACCCTGAAATTATAATTCGAATTGTTATTACCTTATCTGGTGTCTCGGGTCTCACTGCGCATCGGGTTTTCTTCAGTGCTCGGGTTTCCCATGGGCTCGGGCTTTCCATTACAGATTAATTAATTTTAATTAATTTGTTTTTCCTTATTAACTTTTATCTATGGTCACCCTATTACATTTTTATTATGCTTTCTAACCTCGTCTAACAATTTGGCATTCAACCATACCCGTTCAATATTGATTTTTAATTTTTATTAAATTTTAATTAATTTTGTACTTATATTGATTTTACCAATTTTTGTTCTGCTTTCTGGTACCTTGTGAAATTTATTTTGTTTTTGCTCTAACCCCAACAATTTTAACAATAAATCTTAAAATTAACTAAAATCCAAAACAAAGCTTATTTGACATAGCTAAATGAATGTCTCATTTATGATAATCAAATGCCCTTTCGTGTATACGAGTGCTACCAGAACGATGTAATTTAATTTTTATGAATTTTTTTGTATTTAATTGATTGTTTTAAATAATTAAATTATTTATTAATTTCATTTTCTTTTTAATTCGTTATTTCTATCGCGATTTTCTAAGGAATTTGTTCACAATTAATTATTTTTTTTATTCTTTTTCTTAGATCCTTTACTTTTTGTCATGGCTCCTTGGTATGTAAATACGAGCCATAGCAATCCAAATTAATTTGAATATGGTCGTTTGAATGGAAATAAGATCAATTATTCTTAATTTTTTATATTAATTCGTTCTTTTATCAATTGTTCTCTACTTTCTTAACTATGCTGATAATGATAACTTTTTGTTTGTGTCTTTATTTATCCTTATGCTGTTGTGTACTTTGTTTTGTATTATTTGATATATAATCAAAGATTTTATTCCGATTTGGTGCGATTTCCATGCTATATATTTTCGATGCACTGGTAGATATGCCAACTTATTTCCGTGAGTTTGAAATGAGAAATATCATGGAGGGTATTAGATATAATTATTGGGTGAAGTAAGTGAATTATAATGCAGCCTAATTTAATCGACTGTTTCCCCTGCAAATACGAGTTCCACCTTAGAACCGTGAGAATTTTTTAATTATCTCTGGAATCGTGGATATACGGTTGTGAGCTACGGTGGTCGACGATAAACATAATCAGATTGGACAAAGGATTTTTACAATGATTTTTTTACAAGTTGATTTCCGCGCCAGAGAAATTAAGCGTCTCGTACGCCGCTAAAAGGATAAAAAGAAAATGTAATTGCTACTATGGTACCCTCATTTATCCACCTATGACGAAGTCAGTCAATATCAGTGCCTTTCATAACGACGACGAGTCACTGCTCTAACATAGTTCAAATGCATGAATAGACAACTCATTCCTCTTATAATGTTAACAATTGAAATAATGTCATATTGTTTTTATATGCATTTCATATATTTTGCTTATATTATTTAGTTACTTTCACGATATAATTTGGCTATAATTTAGTGAATGTTGTAGTTACTGTTCTAATATGATTGTTTGTTTGGTCGGTAATGATTGCGACGAAATTCAATGTAAGATAAGGACACCTATACGTGTTTTCCCATAGCTTAGGTTAAAATCTCGATAACGGTTACAACACTAAATCATGTATGAAAGTGTTAGGACCACTCAAATGTTTTGAATTCATCTGCATTTATGCCCCTTTAAATAAACCAATTTGGATGGATTCAGGTACAAAATCTTTGAAAATAGTTGGGATTAAAAACGCCAGCTTCATGAACATAAATAATAAAGGCGATTTTGTGCAGGATAGTCCTAGTTATGAAGAGTAAAGATTAAAATGGCGTGAATCCTTTCATCGGTAGATGAGAACTCGGAAAGGTGAACTTCAAAATTCGTATGTTCTCTTGATTCGTCACTGTTCCTTTAGAGATATATTCATTGTCTTTATTCAATGAACAAATGATTGGGCTCTTGCCTAGCGAATTTCTGTCACAGTGAATGTGTGATAAAATTCCACTCAAATACTTGTATGACAATTTCTTCTGATTGATGAAAGTTTCAAAGCATATTCCAAAAAATATTAATTAATATTAATAAAAAAATTTTTACACAAGCTTCGAAAACTTTCACTGACATGAAAAATTATTATTTTAAATTTCATTTTAAAATAAAAATATAAAATATTAATCGAATAAGAAACATAATTCTGTCATATAAAAATATTTCTAATTTGTTTATTTAACTGTATTTAGTGTAAAGAGCGCAATTATCGAATTTTTATATTTTATCAAAGAATTTTATTTTATATATTTACTATTATCAAATTTTGAATTTTAAAATCTATGAGTGTTCCACCTCCTCCTCCTCCACCACCACCATCAAATGCTATAAAATCTCCGATACCAGTAAATAATAAAGATTTACTAAGCAGCATTCAAAAAGGAACCAAGTTAAAAAAAGTTCCAGAAGCAGCAAAGAATGATCGAAGTGAAGTTAAAATGTGTAAGTTAATCATAATTTATAATTGCATAAATGTCTGCATTAACAATTGTTTTATTAATAGTAATGAAGTTAATTATTCCATTTTATTTTTTGATTGAATAATATTTATTATAAATTAATTTTGATTACAAGATTGGAATATTCTGGCCGAGAGGATTTATTTGATTTCAAATTGATTTGACTCATTTAAAAATAAATTTGAACTGTGTTATGAATAAGTTATTAGTTGGTTTTAAAATCAACAATGGCTATCAGAATGGTAACAAACTCATGCACAATATTCCTTTATAAGGGCCAGATTTTGAGCCATTCTGATTTGTAGCGGCTAATAAATATTGATATATGACATTTACTATGCCTAATTTCACGGCTAGAACATTCCCATGTGCATCTCCCCTCCGCCTCTGCCCCACCCCGCCCTACCCTGCCCTGCCCCATCTTATAGTTTCATTTCATCAAGGCCACAGCGGCAGAGAGGAAGCTAATCATGTAACAAAGTGGCCATATTTCATGTTCTGGCGAAACCAAATATGCAGAATACGTACTTTGGCCTTTATATTAGCGAGGATGTCATTAGCAGAATCCGGTTAGTTGTTTATTCGACACGTTACAAACCAGACAAATTGTGCGCTTCATCCACTAATTTTTTGCATTGATTGGTATTTTATCGCTGGATTGCTATTGGATTGTCTATCAGTTTTGATCTTGTTTCATTGATTATGATTATGTTGGCTATCTATTGATGTAGGCAAGCGGGGGGAGGAGTGAGAGGGGGTTAGGGGGCATCAATTGCATAGTATTGGGATGGATATATTGATTGGTGACTGCTTATTGGGGCCAATCAAATGGGGGGGGGGGTGAGAGGGGTGCAGCAATTGCATGCCTCCAGCAAATGACCTGTCCATGGAGTACTGGGATGGATATATTGATTGGTGGCTGCTTATTGAATGGGGGGGGGAGGGCAGCAATTGATCCAATCCAATCCAGGGATCAGTGAAATTGTTAATTAATTTCATAAATCTTGTTGCTATGGAATCAGAGAGAGAGATAATAATCCTCATTTCCAATCTCGTGAACCCGATAGCTGCTCATGTACCAGAATTTGACCCTGTTACATTTGGCTGTGCTGATTGACATTATTATCATCATCATTATTATCCGATGCTAGATTGAATTTACAGTAATATAATCTCATTTCATTGACACGCGTGTAACAATTGCGGGCTCGGCGTGCACATGTGAATGGAATCGGCACAATGGAACAATGACATCAATACGATTATTTCACTGATAATAACAATCAATCCAATCGATATCAGATGTGAAAGAATGTATTTGTGATGATTGAGATGATGTAACAGGGGGCATGTTGAGTGAGAGCAGTGGGGATCGGTATGGGGCGGGGGCATGCATTTGCTGAGTCCGTCACAAACACGCATCAAATGTCTCTCTGTGTGCCTGTCTGTCTGTGCACATTGCTATTGTTATATTTGCCTGATGGAATTTCACATAGTTGATGTATTTATCGATCAATTCAGCAAACGCGCCGACTCACAATGGGCCTCAGAAACCAACAATTAATGGTACAAATTCATCACCACTGGATAAAACCCGAGTAATGCCACAGTCGGGATCATCGGCCAACAAACCATTTTCTGACATCCAATCAGTATTAATGAACCAAATATCCAATGTAAATCTCCGAAAAACGTCTGTGCCGGCTAATGTTTCTCAACCCGCGCGTCCTGCTTTAAAATCCTCTGTTCCCGTTCCAAATCAAAAAAATTCCGTTGTCAAGGCTCCTCCACCACCTCCACAAACCGCGAAACCGGTGTTACGGTCCAGCATGTCGGTAAGTGTTTTATAATTGATATAATTTGTCCTGGGTCCCGATAATTGCGGCCTGATTCCATTTGAGCTACTTTACACAACATGCGCCAGTTGCAGCCACTTTGGGGTGATTAGCAACCGGATTTAGTGACAGGAGGCATTTATTATTATATATACAGCGTTTTGACCGTTCTCATCTCATCTGGCCTCCTGTGTCACTCAGTTCCATTATAATTAATAAAAATTTCCAAATCGAATCATAGAAATTGAACATCATCAGTATGGATATGACCACCACCCTGAGAAAGAGTAAAATATTAGGCGCGTTATATCCAAATGTCCAAATGTAAATGCAAGCTCATGTGATTTGTGGCAGATAAGATTTCATTTATCATTGATTAGCGCTGAGTACCAAGTAATATCCAGCCAATGAAATGCAACCATTTCTAATATCCAGCCAATGAGATTCCGTCATTTTCCGTAGCGAATGCTATGTAATAATTATCCGTATAATTCTGTTATTAATTGATAAAAATTTTATAATTATTGATATTAATATTAATAATTGATTATAAAATTATATTATTAGTATTGCTTGAAATTAATATTCAGGAACAGAAAGCAGATTATCAAGATACTATTATTAATAAGCCGGTAGTTCAGCCCCCTGTTAAAAAACTCTCCCAATGTTTACCGAATCAAATGCCCATTGCAAGAAATGCATCAAATCAACAAATCAATGGTAAAATCTCGAATCCTGCTCCTCCTCCGCCTCCCGTTACCGCCCCCGTCTTAACTAAGAAAAACGTCGATCCTCCAAAAACTCCAACAAACTTCCCTGTAATTAGAAGAACTCCAAATCCTCCTCCTCCTCTTGGTAGAGGTTTGATGGAACATTCAAGAGCTCCGTCAATAAATCCTCCGCCTGTTCCACAAAGAGTTCCAAGTCATTCAAACCACCAGACTCGACCTGTGTCAGGTGTTGCTTCAAGTCAATATAAAGTATTGGATCGAGCCCCGCCTCCGCCTCCGCCTCCAATGAATAATTATATTCAATCTAACCAAAGAAGTTCTTCTTTCGATCAGCGATTTCAATTTCCTAGTGAGAAATTATTCCCGAAACCTGATCCCAATGGAATAGACAGCCGTTATTCACAGGCATCGAGGAGTGTTGAAACCTTTTCCCATTGAATGGTTGGGTTGAAATTTATCTCTTCGATAACATTGTTCATTTGATATGATGAGCTTATCTCTGCCCTCCTCATATTTACTGTGATAACAAGATTAATAACTAATATTCATTATATTAATAAATGGTGTTTAGGTTGCTTGTTTTTGTTTACGGTTGCCATTGTTGTTGTTATTATTATTGATTTGTTATTATTGTTGATTTTATTATTTTTATTGATTTGAATATTATTATTATTATAATTATTGCTAGGAGCAGAATTAATTTCCGGCGGGAGGGTGGGGAGGCCGGTGCCGCTGTATTATTGGCAATTACTCAGTTTCATTGCCTCAATATATGATAATAATTTCATTTCTATATTCAATGCGTTTGGTTCAACGGAAATGTGAATTCTCGTATGGGATTGATATGCAAGTATTGATAAGTAGGGCGAAGGATCGTCATTGTTTACCTCTTTCTTGACAATTGCGAGTAACCAGAAATGTCGTGGTGCGATATATTTGTATTATGCGATTCGCAATGAAGTCATTCCGTTACAGGTTAAACCTTTATTACTGTTTCTATTAAATCTATTATTATTATCATTATTTGTGTCTCGAATCCTAATGAATAGCCTTATTCAAACAAAATCTTATATTTCAACAATGAGCGCAACAAGGTAGGCAGGCATTCATTAAGCTGTTGGTGTAATGCAGAAATGCAATAAATAGAAATTGAAGGCAAAATAATAGGAGCGAATGATTATGATTGTACTCCAAATCGAGAGGCGAGTCAAGGAATAATAATAAAAACTTAATGATCAGCGAGTAGGAAGCCTGTGTGGAACCGGATAATTCTGCTCTTTAAGATTTTCTCTTTTAGTAAAATAGTTTTTTTAATTTAATGTTTTTCTGTATCAGCTAACTAGCAATTTTTATTTTTCCATCTATTTGTTATCTCTAAGAAAAAGGAGTCGGTGTCGCCAGCAGCGATATTTATATCACAGTTAAACTCTTAACGATATTTTGCCAATTCTTTATACTGTAACTGGTACATCCTCAGTTTAGACAGGTCTAGCACAGATTGGCCAATGTAGCTAGGCCTGTCTAAACATATAAAATCCTTATTTAGATGTGCAGCAATCAAGCCATCATCAATTTTGATTGATTTCTTGAAAGTTGGCTTTGAAGCATATACAATCATCTTTTCAGCTGAATTGCATAGCCTCAAATTCATCCGTTTTTTAAGGTTTCCCACGGATTTCCCATACATTATCAAATAGTTTATATAAATCTCTGCACCTCGCATGTAAATTTTGAGCGCAAATTAGTATTGGTCTCTATATAATCTTTAAAAATGGGTGCATGCTTAAATTTAATTGCTCTATGTACAGTTTTAATTACAGCCCCCAATTCTATATACAACTTGAGAAGTCGCCAATGAAGAACATGGTTCTTCTTCGGCCAATGCGTGAGCATCAGCTTCTCAACTTTCGAATTTGGCGGGCACATCTTTCCGGAGCAATCGGAAAACCATTCAAAAACTCATGCACACACTGAGGGATATCGATATCCACTTCATTAGTATATCCATATGGAAGATTTTCAATATCATCATTCATACATTCATTCAAGACAGAATCAAGATCATCATACACCCATTCAAAGTCAGCATACGGAAGCTTTTGGCTTAAGGCCCAACCGTACAAGTTATTTATATCAATATACAAGATGTTTGCTAACAAATGTTAACCCACCCGTATCCCTCCTTCATAGAAATTAAACATTTCCATGTCCTACAAAAGTTCAATGGGTTCCGTTAATGTCATAAACGCTGAGGCCCATGACGTACCGGGAATTCCATAGAAATTAAGAGGTTCAAGACCATTGTAAGCAATGGCCTTTTCACGGAATTGTTGAAAATAATCTGCGAGGAGAAACACGTCTAATTTAAGGTAAGTTAACATGTAATCTAAAATGTTTTTGCAATTTTGCTGAGTCCAAATAACTTGAGCTAATGCATACTCATCATTTGACACAGAATCCCAGATCGGAGGTAGTTCAAGAGTCGATTCCAGAACCTCAAGCGATGTAGCGAAAGTCATAAGGAAAGATACCTTTGGCTCGAAGAATTGCGCCATCGAAAACAGAAGAAGTTAAAGGCAGATCGGAAAGAGTCTTAACCGCTTTTGCTAAGATGAATTAACAAACTGCATGCTGTCAATAAAACGAACAGGCAATTTGTTAATATACGCGATGAGAGATGAATTTCTCGGTAGTGGTCGGAATAATATTTAATTCCCAAGAAGGAAAATTATTGAGACCGTACTTCAAAATATGATGTAAATCATACCCCCTCAAATTGTGAAAAACAACAAGTAGCTGTTTCTGAATTCGTCGAGAAACATTACAGTTCCTACAGGCAGCACCAAGATACTTGCCTGTGAAGTGACAATGGTCCCTAACTCTACCTCTAATGAATTTTGTACACAGATAACAGGTTCTGGATTCTCGAAAGACACGTTCTTCAGTGAAAGACAAGGTTTGCATGGGTTTTTTCCCATTAATTTCATGATATGATAGGACAATTTTGACCGTAATTTCCTCCACCTTACGCAAGAAAGACAACACACAATCATCACCAACAAACTCATAATAAAATCTAGTATTATTATAATTATTAATTAATAACATGACTGCTGTTATTGGCATGTGTTTTTGGGGGTGGGTCATGTCTTCAGGTAAAATTGCCTCAAAATCGGCATATATCACGAATGGCGTAGTTATTCTTTTTGAATAATTTTTGAAAATTAAATTTTTATCTTTAGGTAGGGTATACAATGTAGTACCTATTTGATTCTTACTACATAGATCTACTTGGATATTGAATATCTTATTATATCTAAAGCCATTAAGGCAATGGGGACACCATTTTACGCAAATTTCTATATTACATGAATTACTACGATGGCAATTCATAAGTTTTTGAATATCAAAAACTGCGGTGTAATGAAAATAATAAATATATGGGTACACAGCCTATAACCTTAGAGCGGTGAATAATATCTAGATGTGGGTGATGGGGAATATAATTTATATTTTGATGTTCAATAGACTTAGCTGGTTTATTCCTATAGGTTAAAACGTTAATAGCCAAGTTCCGTTCACTGTTTTTGCGTTCAAATTTAGGTATGTCACATAATTTCATCGGGCAATCACTAATGGGGTCGAAATTGATCTCATCTAAATAACTCTCATAAGCAGTAACACGGTGCTTATTTCTGCGTATAACATCACACTTTAAGAGGGCTAGAATACTATAGATTAAACACACATCATCATCTGTGTTCTGTATATTTACAATTGCTTTTTTAGACTAAAGCAGCTGGGGTGGGATGTAACTATGGCCAGCTAATCTATTCATATATTTATATTAATTTATTATAAAGTCAATTTCTTTTATCCTAACAACCCGACATTCGTTCCTAAATATGTGAACTTTTCAATTTGATTATTTAACTTAGTGATGCCCTCTAATAGAAAATTATTGGAAAAAACTTCGGTGTTATTGGAGAAAAAATTATCCCGGATCTCGCCATCTTTCTCAAATTGTATTTTAACTGGCCCCATTCCTTTCATTTCGGCTATTAACTTTTCTATAATTTTTGATGTTAATGATATTTGTACTAATTTGTTTTTCTCAACTTCAAACCTTAGATTTTTTCTAGCCCCCTTAAAATCGATTTCTATTTCTGTTTCGTCGTCTTTATCGACTGAACCGCGTATTGACCCACCTATTTGGTTATTCATTTGGTTATTAATTTGGATATTGATTTTTTTATTTATTTCATCACAACCACCATTAACTTTAATAACTTTAGATGGTATACAAGAATCTTGAATAACAGCAGGACGTTTATTATTTACATTTTTGATATTTTCTGTGATATTCACATTTTTATTTAGATTATTATTTACATTTTTAATTATATGTTCTGTGCTATTCACATTTTTATTTACATTTTTATTTATATGTTCTGCACTAATCACATCATTATTTATGTTTTTATTCACATTTTTATTTACATTTTTATATGTTCTGTGCTAATCACATTCACATTATTATTTAGGTTTTTATTTACATTTTTATTTATCAGATTAAAGAGTATTAAAGATGTATTATTTTCACCCTCAATCTTGATATTATTAAATCCCAACACTGCATACTCCTTTTTTTACTCCTTTGACTTGACTTGATTCTTTTATTTTCCTTTCCGCTAATTCTATCCTCTATCTTTAATGTTTACTACTACTGTCGATTTCTTCGTCTCTATTAATGATATTTTAGCTAGATCGTCTTCATTTTACAAGCATTGCCTCGCCATCTTATTCATCTTTTTACATTGGAACGAAACAATTAACTGTCTTACCGTGTGTCACTCTTGCGATAATCTTTGTTGTCATACTCATGTTGTCATGATAATGGTTCTCCCGAATCTACATTGTTTACTTAACGGGTTTTCCTTAATTTACGATTTTCTTTTTTGTACATTTTTGTACATTTTTCTGCATTTTTACCATTTCTGAATATATTCTGGTGAATCCGTACTCGCCAAAATCTTTACAATCAGCTCATTTATATCCGACCTGTTTTTTAAAAATTAAATTCGATGATTTCTTGATTTTGACTTTCTAATATTCCTATTTATTAATTTGGAAATTTTAAGCATTATTCACAATTTTGGAACTGGTTTTCAATGGGGATTGCTGTCTTCAGGCTTTGGAAATTGCTTCGATTTCATTATATTTCGTCTGCATGTATATTTAGTTGATATTTGTTTGGGCCTGTCCGAAATTATTTTGATAGATAAAATGTTGTAAATGGTCACGCCTGTCATCCAATATATGCTAATACAAATTCCCAAAAGATTCACCGCTCAAAACTAGAAGCTCGACTTATTACTACACAGTCTGTAATTGTCCAAATTAATGATCGATAAACTGCTTTTCCAAATGATTTTTCTCAATATGCTTTAATTGCCTTAATTTCTGTTTTCTTTCTTTAATCCATTAAATAATTTTTTCTATAGTTGTCTCCAAATATTTCACCTTTTTTCTTTCATATTTTCCATTGTGTTATAAAACTTGATTTGAAAACTTATTCTGGTTGTTTTAATAATATATAAAACTATATTATTTAAATTAAAAATTATCTAATATTATAAAATTGATAGTGTTTACTAATCATACATTTCTACAATGGATGCGGCCTCTCAATGCCATGAATTAATGAATAGGAAAGATGATATTGAGAATGAAATAAAAACTATTATTCGTTTTTTAGAATCGGTAATTTGCATTATTATTATTTAAATTTCAATATTTAATTGTCAAGTTTAGCAAGGAGTTGGCGTAAGGGAACCATTAATCGATCCTGAAGGTTTCCCACTAAATAATGTCGATCTTTTTGCTATTAGAGAAGCAAGATTGAAGCATAATTGTAATATAATTGATTAGTATAATTGCTAACGCATCTCTCATGTCTAGGCTTACAAAATGATTTAAGAGCGCTTATGCTTGGAGATTGAATGCAAGCTGCATGAAATTCACGCAATGAATATAAGATTCGAAGCCAACAATCCAATTAATGATTCGGGTGAGAATGCGCATTCTGGAACAAGTAATGACGGATCAGCAGCATTTATAGCTCGCCACCCGCCATTTGCGAGAGTGAGTCGAGTAGATCAAGGCTCAGTGGCGGATCAATGCGTAAGTGTATCAAATGATTGAATACAGTGATTGAAATGTGTCCTGTAGGGGCTGCGCGTGGGCGATGAATTGCTGCAACTCGATAGCGTCACGAAGGAAACGTTTACAGATCTGTCAGCAATTATGGATTTGTTACGCTCTCGTGCCAATGTGAGTCGGAATTGATCGATTGGAATTATCGTTTTTTCATTGCATTCCAGAAAACAGTGCTAGTCTGTGTGAAGCGGTGTAACAAGCGAGTTCATTTAACCGTTGTGCCACCCTCGAGCGGCCCCATCGGATGCATGCTTGTGCCGATCTAGGATTAATGGGATTGATATTATGAATAAATTTTGCTTTGCCTTCATTTGTTGTCTGATTGCTATTGGCCATTGCTGGCGTTGAGAACGCTGAGATTGCCGCTGCTATAAGCTGCCCCGGTTCCTAATTATTAAGGCGCATAGCAACAACTAAATACTAAATGCAGCAGCAGCAGTAATATGAAAGCGAACAATTTATTAAAAACAACATTCCAACATTTATTGCACATTAAAATTGCATTTTATGCGGATAATCATGAGATGACAGCGAGAATGACGTTCTCAAATATCTACTAAATGTCGATTTGTCATCTCGCTTCTTGATCGCCTTGAGAATTTGCGAATCAATATTTTTCTGATCTTCTTTACGCTTCTCTTTGACAACATAATTCTTTTTCGATTTAGCGAAAATGTTATTCACATCTGAATTAATCTTTTTCTCGGCTTGTTGAGCTTCTCGGGCGAAATAATCATCTTTCAAATAGTCAGGGATTTCTAATTGATCAATGTTGAGTTTAGTTGACGTAGCAATGACCATATTCTGATGGACACGACGAATTGGACAGCCATTTAGCTTATATGGTCCAGTTACCAGCAACAGTCCTGATGATAACTGTTTAAGGAAAATGACTCGTTTGCCACGATGAGCTCCCGATAACAAAATCAACACAACTCCAGCTTGAATTCTCACTCGCAAATGTTTTTTGTGCTTTGAAAATGGTTTTTTACGATTTTTCGATACTTTCTTTTGACTTTGAACAGGATATGATTGTGGGATTTTCCTTTTCGATTCAGGTTTCTTTTGATGAGCATTAGTTTCTGCAGTTTCATTACCAAGTGTTACCGGTTCAATCATTTCCCTGAATGAACAATGTCAACAAAATAATGATAATTATGCAAGTTTACATTAAGAAACAAAATGGAGATATTAATCAATTGATTATAAAATATTTAAAAATTACTCATCGATTTGCTTTACAGCGGTTTTTACAACTGGTATTTCTCTTTCTCTGGGCACCAGTCCAAGAGTGTCGCAATAATGCTTGTAAGTAATCTTTCCGCTTTTGTTGCTATCGAATAAAGTTAACCATTTACTTACAAAACTTTCTTTATAGTTGTTCTTAATCATGTAATGCTGCAATTCATCAACTGTAATTTCTCCACTGCTATCTTCATCAATTGCTTCAAATGCTTTGTGGAAGTCCGCCATTTTCAGAGATGTAAATGTGAAAGAAATCGTCAATAAATATATATTTTGTGTCCTGTTTTGTCCAATCGATTTCAATTCGATGAAATAAATTTCTGGTCTCACGAGACACACACACAAACACGCGTGTGTAGCAATCAATCAGATTGAGAGAAACTTTCATCATCAACACACACACACGCCCACACACAATTTTGTGTTTGATTTGCCGCTCAATTTGCTGAGATTTGTGAATGTGTGTATTTGTTCTGCAAATTTGGACAGCTTGTGTGTATTGTAAACAAAATCCAAATGCAAGCTCATTAGTCACATGAAGTATTCATTGTCTAAGCGGCACGCTGCTAATCCGTTTGTGTGCCAAATTTTATTTGTAGAAATTTATCAGACTTATCTTTTTAATAATTCTCTAATTTATTCTTATTCATTATTAATACAATACAATGTTGTGATAATCTACAGGTGAATTTGCAAGGGTTGCCGTCTTATTTGGGTCGTGAAATTTTGGCTTTTCAAATTGATTGAGATTCATAGACAAATATGTGTGCAAATGTCTAGCAGTGCTGCTTTATAACCTTTCTACTATGACTAGACCAGATAAAATGATCTCCCTCACTGAGAAGAGCAGAATTCAAACCAAATTAACCCCATAGCAAATTAGTCACAAAAGTGCGCCACAAATACAAAATATATTATTATCTGATCATAATAGTAACTGTCAATCATTTACTATCTGTTATGAACCCCCTCCCCAATGACAATGGAATATTTACTGAGAGGATCAAATGTTTATATGAACCTTACTTTCCCATTTTTCACATTTCGATCTAATAAAATTTATTTCGCGTTACACGCAACATTTCACATAATTCGCTTGAATAAACGCAAGCATTATCACTAGCAACGCATTCACATTAGCATTCTGATGCCATGACAACAAGCATAATTTGTGTTTTGGTGAATGATTCTGGACTTATTCTATGATGAGTAATTATAATAATAATAATAATAATAATAATAATAATAATGATAATAATAATAATAATAATAATAATAATAATAATAATAATAATAATAATAATAATAATAATAATAATAATAATAAAAATAATAATAATAATAATAATAATATTAATAATAATAATAATAATAATAATAATAATAATAATAATAATAATAATAATAATAATAATAATAATAATAATAATAATAATAATAAAACGAAATGAAAATTACAAAACAAAGATTAGAAAGGATAAATATAAATTAATAAAGAACCTTTATCCAAAAATGAAATCTAGGGGGGGGGAGGGGAGGGGAGGGGATGACAAGCTCAGGCTTGCTGGCATTGATAACAGATTAAACGTACAGAGATGTGAAGCTGCATTATAGTTCAAGATTCATTATAAAATCAGTGATCAGGAGATTGATCAAGATCATTTCATGTGCCAAATCAGATCTAGATATGATAGAATCAAAGTCCAAAACATGCATGAGGTAATCAGCTTACATAATCTTGCTATAAATGCATTTCACAAGTTGCACTCTGTCAAATATGAATTCGATTATTAATTTCGCTGCTGGGCCATCTCATTTACCGAGCCAAGTAAAGATTTGCATTGAGAGAATTATATTAATGGTTGGTTAAGGTATTGAAGGCAGTACAAGGAGACCTGCTCTCATATCATGGTGTTGGTTATAGCCTCCTTGAAATGTCTCATAGGTCAGAGGAGTTCAGCAAGATTGCCAATGAAACAGAAAACCTATTGAGAGAGCTGCTAGAAATTCCTAGGAATTATAAAGTGCTCTTGTTACAAGGCGGTGCAACTGGGCAATTCTCTGCGGTGCCATTGAATTTAATCAACAGGAATCCTAGTAAGAAAGCTAATTATATAGTTACAGGCATCTGGTCAAGCAAGGCTGCTACTGAAGCAGCGAAATATGGAAATGTGAAAGAGGTATTTCCCAGAATGAAATCCTTTACAAGTCTTTCTTGTATGTTATATGGTTATGATAATACATAATTTCAGCAATTCCTCACCAAGATTCATGGGAGATTGATACAGATGCTTCCTATATTTATTATTGTGCCAATGAAACGGTCCATGGAATTGAATTCCACCAAGTTCCTGACCTTCCATCTCATATACCCCTTGTTAGTGACATGTCGAGTAACATTCTCAGCAAATCCATTCCCGTTTCCAAATTCGGATTGATATTTGCTTCCGCCCAAAAGAATATTGGAGTTGCTGGCTTGACAATTGTCATTGTAAGAGATGATTTGCTCCATTACGCTTTGCCGTTAACCCCTTCGGTGTTCAATTACAAATGTCTCGATGGAATGAATTCACTATATAATACTCCTCCAACCTTTTCAATTTATGTTGCTCAGCTCATGTTGAAATGGTTGCAAAGTTTGGGAGGCCTCAATGCCATTTCTACATTGAACATAGTGAAAGCTCAACTGCTCTACGAGTGCATTGAAGAAAGCGAAGGCTTCTATAAGTAAGAGGATAAAAATAATTTCTCCCTAAAATGATTTCTTACTCCAGCTGTCCAGTTGACAAGAAGGATCGCAGCTTTGTCAATGTCATATTCAGAATCAGAAATAAAGAAGAAGATTTGGAAAATGGATTTGTGAATTTTGCAAAGACCAAGTATAAGATAATTGAGATAAAAGGACACCGAGCTGTTGGAGGACTTAGAGTATCTCTATACAATTCCATTTCTCTGGATCATGTACAGGTCCTTGTGCAGTGTATGAAGGAGTACCGAATGCAAGTTCTCAGTGAGATATCATAAACTGCTTGAAGTTTCATAAGTTTTGTACATTTCATAATTCATTGTACATGATGTTTGTGTTAATTTAATATGATTCGTGTACTTTTTGTTTTCTACCTTATTGTTATTTTGTTGTTATGCAATGTTATTAATAGTGTGCATATATTGTTTTTGTATAATTTGATATTTGTATATTTGTACTCAAAGGTGAGGAGATATGTAGAGCCCAGCCGGGTCTCCTTTAAATATACTGTCACGGACCAGCTGGGGTGAATGTCCTATATATATATGTATTTTACACATAGTCAACACCAGTAACAACACGGTAATAAATACTAATTAAAAAATAAAAAGTTAACACCTTAGCTCACTGCTACTCCCTCCTCCATATATTTTCGGCCATCATAACTGGATTTTATATGATTTCATCTGCTTTATCTAAATAGCTAAATGCATTTCCAAATGCCAATTTCATATATTACTTACAATTATAAGCAATTCGTATTAAAACAAATATGTCAATGGTGCTTATAAAAGATTAAATGTAATTAAAATTTATTAAAATTTATGAAAGAAATAGAAAGAAAAATAATAGAAAAATAACAGAAAAATAATTGAAAGATTCTGGTTGAGAGGGTTTCCCTTTTATGGACAAATGTCAGAATGAAATCTGGAATATATAAATATTAATATAATCCAATATTAATAATAATATTAAAATGATTAATATCATTTCATTAAACCAAAATATTCCTTACCAATTACGGTTATTCCTGCTCCTATTTCAAATATTCCCAAATATCAGATTTTCGACAGCAGAATGCTTGTTGTGATAGCTCCAGTGGCGGATTTAGCTATAGGCGTGGGGGGGGGGCGAGTCGCCCCTCCGCGCCCCTGTTGAATCCTAATTGGCGCCCCCCAAAGATAATTTTTATGAATGTGTACAAGCATTAAGATTAATCCGATCACATTGACAATTTAATATATCTTTGATTTGGAAGAGCTAAATGGATTGAAATGTATTCTACTATCACTGCAGCATACAGCTGCTCAGAGTCACCGTTTATAGATAATTATTATTATTGATAGTACCTATTACTCTGCTATGTTGTTAAACATAGTTGATGCAGCACAGCAGCAGGAATATTCTTCAGTAGTGCAGATTACTGCTTATTCAGCAGTGCTGAGACTGCCACTAACCAGACGGCCTGGCCTTTCTCTTATTAGAGTTTTGTCTGTGTACAAAGTTCAACTGGATTTAAACAACTCCATGCTGCATCATATTAATAATATTACATAGCTCCAGTGAAGAGCGACTGTTTAAAGTTTTTAAGCTTGTAAAGCGTTTGTACATAAATCTAACCATAATAATTATTGTCAATTTGGACTTTTTTGACAAACAAATTATTGCGTTACTATTGAAATACTAAAATAATATTTGATTAAGTCCAAACGACTGAATAAAGCTTTTATTTTCCTCAAAAGAGGACATTGGATCATTTTGAATAATGTCTTGTCCATTTCGATATCATCAGATAATGCCATCATTGAACATCCTAATGGTCGCCTCTCAGCCGATTGGGAATTGAATTGATCAATATAAACATAGACATAGACAAACGCCATTTTATCCAGTAGCTGTTTCCGTCGAAGCACACGCGCGATTTCAAACTTCGACTTAACCAAATGTTTTACTTCGGACAACTGAGAAAATCGGTTGGATAATTCTTCAATGAAATAATTTCTGATTTCCGTTTTGCAAACAAATCGATTTGAAAGATCCGACATAGCATGATTCAATATTATTTCCTCACGAACGCATAATACAATATCGTTGCTTTTATTGACGAACTTATCTGTGAATTTAGAAGACTCGATCCCATGCATAATCATGAAAAATGATGGCAACAACTGTGAAAGTTCCGTGACAATCGAAACGATTAATTTACCGGGAATTTTTCCCTTCGCATATCTATCGATTTCATTAAGCCAATTTTTAACATTGTTGAACGAATCTTGATTGGTAACATCAACTGAAGGATCACATTTAACACCTGAAGCCATTTTAACAAAGGAACTTTATCACTTCGATTCAATTTCGATTCAAAAAGTCCGGTAAAACAAATCAAAAATCCAGAATTTCTATTAAAACTCAATACTTTCTACAAACATCGAAATCAATAATTTCTAAAAATTACACACAAATCAAAATAAAAATTAACAATTAAACCTACTTCTCGCGTCTGTGTGCGCACACCAACAAGAATCGGTCTAACCAGACCGCGCACACAGACGCGATAGAAAAAAGCCAAATAAATGCCAGTCAGAGGCAATCCCCCTCTGACTGGTCGAAACAATATTCAATATTGAATTAAAATAAAATTTAAATTAGAGCCATGGCTGAGTCAGCTGGTGATACTAATAAAAGCAAAGCAATTACCAAATTAAGTGGATCATCTAGGCGTAAATTGGCAAAGGAAGCCAGTCTCAAGGCAGATGCTAGCAAATATATTAAGTTAACATCATTTATAACTAAACAGTCTAAACTGCCAGTGGTTCAATCAACTGAAGTTTCTGCTAAAAATGAGCATGTATTTGATGATCAACACCCATCTACGCATTCGAGTTCCTGTGCTGAGCCTGCTGAGACAGAAACATCATCTGAAGTTCTTGTTGAAGATGAGTAAGTAGCTGATGAACAACACCCAGCTATACATTCATGTGCAGAGAATACTGAGACGGTAACATTACCTGCTCAGGGCTTGAAACATAATTTGATAGAGTGGAAAAACAACTTGCTTCAGATATTTTACAAGAACCACTTCTTCCTCAATCCGACTTTCCTACACATCCAGGACTCTACATTAATACAAGCATAAGCTCGAAACTGATACGAAAATTGTTTGAAATCGGACCATGTCAACCTTTACTCAATGAACCTTTCCAATTTCCGACAGATGAATTGGGGCGCAAGTTTCAAATTTCTTGGTACACAAAATGTTTTGGAAAAGGTAGTATGAAGGAGGAAAGAAATTGGCTTGTCTATTCACCAACAAATCAAAAAATGCATTGCCAAGCTAGTAACAAAACTAGATGAACGTTTTAATGATTTTCATAACATTGTTGCTTTATTCTCCTGTCTTGATCCATCACAAATATCAGAAGAAAATAAAGAATCTTTTCAAAATTTATGCGACATTTACAAAAACGATATTAATATTGAAGAAGCAATCCTAGAATATGATACTTTCAAATACGTGTATGCATCAATACGCTCATTACTATCTTGTGAACTACAACTTAAAGAGGTGCTGCCTTTCTTGGTTGAAAAACAGATGGCACCAGGACTTCCCAATTTGCAATTCTCTATAAAATATACTTGACTCGTCCTGTTACATCTGCTACTGCTGAAAGAAGTTTCAGTAGACTGAAAATCATCAAAATTATTTGCGATCAACAATGACAAACAAACGTCTGTCTGAATTAGCATTAATTTCAATAGAACGCGAACTGGCTGAGAACATTGACTTTGAATCGGTTTGCTTCAATGATCTCACGCAGGAAGCAATTTAAATAATAAATAAACTTGTATGTTTGTTACATCAATAAATTTACTGAATATAATGCTTTTTAATAATATTAGTATTCACTCAATACTCGCGAAAATAAGTAGTACCGTCTTCATAATTTGTGGCGCCCCTGAAAATTTTCCTAGATTTGTATGAAATTGGTTAAATGCCGCGAATAAGTGGAGAGAAACTATTTACAATCATTAAGATTAATAGCTAAACATCCACGCCAAAAGCATTTAATGAATTTGTTAATACCGCGCATTTAGCAGCAAATATTTCAATAAGGAATAAAAATTTATTTCATTTCCTGTTTATTTGTTAATGAAAGCGAGCGTCTCTTTCAACGGACTCGTATAAGCTTGTAGGGCATTTACAAATTGATAACGCCACTGATATATGCCTGCTTACCAAGGATCGGAATTGCCATTAGCACTCTTCACTCATCAATTTGACACATTTATCCATATTAATTAGTACAAATTATGCAACATAACCAACACAAAAGCAAGAAATAAATATCGCCGTGAACAATTTAATTGACGCGAATCATAAAATCGTATTAATTGGTGTGAAAGCGACTAATATTAGCAATTGCGCAATAAACAGCCAGCGGACCGAAAATCAATTAATAACGGAACACATCACAATTTAATTGATCCTAAATGCCGATTAAAAAGTCATAAAATGTCTAATACAAATCCCGCCTATTAAAATTGAACACACACACACAGATATACGCACAAAATCAATGATCGAGATGTTATTATGCAATGAAAACTGAACGAAGCACACAGTCACATAGTATGCCGTGTGTGTGTGCTGATAACCAATGACAACAAATTGCACTAATTGCACGTAGAATGGCTAAATTCTAAATGAGGTATATAAGTAGTCATATCGATAGTCATCAATAGTAATAATGATAATAATAATAATTTACACACACACACACAGAGATAGATGCGCACACACACAAACACTGATTTGATCCAATAAATCAATAGAAATCAATAACAACAACACGATTGGATAACACTGTAATCATAGACGACAGAATTGATCAATGACAACATCAGCGAAACAGCGATCGAGGAGAAAGACTAGCGTTAGGTTTCATAATTATCAGCACTGAATCCATGGAAACGAGAACGCACGTCTAGAAAATGTTAATTTGCATCCCACCAGCTATCATTGGCCGGATTTGTTTTGGTGCTGCCGTTGCTACTGGTTACCAATGAAGTGCTGGCACCGGCCTGCGCTCCACCGAGGGATGATGAGAAACCTCCAGCAATCCCATTGTTACGTATAGCACTGAAAGACGTTTCATCAAGAGAAATCTGGCGCTGATTGCGCGATTCTACGAATGATTGTGATTGGCGGTAATCGCGAGTGTTGCCACCGCCACCGCCATAATTGGACGCCCCGTTGTTGTTGCCAAGGTAACGTTTTTGTTGCAGCTGTATTGATTTCTGCTGCTGCTTTATCTGTATTTGCCGATGCGCCTCGCCAATTTTATCGCGCAGCCAATCAGGAACTGTCTGATTGGCCTCCAATAGAATGTCAACCAACTCCTTGGCAACATTGTTATTCTTATCGGTATAGAATGAGATGGCCTCGCCAAGATTACCAACTCGGCCCGTCCGGCCAATCCTGTGGACATACTCCTCAATATCGGTGGGCAAATCGTAGTTGATGACAAACTATCAGCGACCAATAGGATTAATCACACCAGAAACAATGACAATAATCTCACCTTCACATTAGGAATATCGAGACCTCGAGCCGCCACCGCCGTTGCGACTAATATCGGCGTGCGGCCATCACGGAAACACTGCAATGCCAATTCCCGATCACTCTGGCTCCTGTCGCCATGGATACTGGCCACACGGAATCCTTCACCGTGCAGGAAGCCCTCCAGTGAATCCGCGCCTCTCTTAGTCTCAACAAAGACAAGAATCAAGCTTTCCGAGTCGATATCAGCAAGAATGTCGAGCAAATGATCGCGCTTCTCACTCTCATCGACATAAACTATCCGCTGCGTGATGTTCTGACTGGTGGAACCGACCTTACCGACGCGCAGGAACAGATAATCCTGCAGGAAATCACTGGCGAGCATCTGGATCTCCTTGGGAAAGGTGGCAGAGAACATGAGGGTTTGCCGCTGCCCAGGAGGCGGCATGTTGGTCTGCTCGACAATCTTGCGTATCTGGGGCTCGAATCCCATATCGAGCATCCTATCGGCCTCATCGAGCACGAGATATCGAATGCAGTCGAGCCCAATCCTGCAGCGCTCCAGCATGTCTGACAGCCGTCCTGGAGTAGCTACCAACATGTTGCAGCCCTGGCTGAGATCCTGCAGCTGGTTGCGGATATCCGCACCGCCGTACACCACGCATGGACGCACCAAGGATCGATACGAGAATTTGCGGGCCTCCTCATAGATCTGTAGCGCCAATTCACGAGTTGGTGCAAGGATGAGAGCGACTGGATATTCCTTCTTGTATCCGGTGCGCTGAAATCAGATGATTGGTTGATGAATCATGTTACCGTCATTCATAATTATCAGCTACTTACAGACAAGGAGTTACCGGGACCGTCGTTATACATCATATTGAGCAACGGGATCAAGAATGCGGCCGTTTTACCAGAGCCAGTTTGCGCGCAGGCCATCAAATCACGGCGTTGTACAATAATCGGCACGGCGTAACGCTGCACAGGTGTCGGTCGGGAATATTGGGTAAGCCCGATGTTATGAGCGATTATCGGGTGCAGCTTCAGCTCAGAAAATGAGGTGACGCCCGTGTATTTGTCATGCTGCCATTGAGGCCCAGTTGTATTAACCGGAATGTTGTCGTATTGGTCGAAATTGATTCCACTGTTGTGACCGATAAACAATTCTTTTTCTAGTTTCGGGTTGGCAGGCTGTTGGGTGTCCCAGGAAACCTCGGCAATCGAGCTGAAGTTTGATCTGCTACTGAAAATAGATTTTATATCAAAGTTCCAACAGTTCCATAAATGCTATTGAGTGATATAATCAATAATTGCCGCATCCGTTAATCTGGAAATTGCACATCATTCACACGATTCAACAATTCCCAATAAATAATATTTAATTAATATTTGATAGAAACAAATTGAATTCAATGGATAAAATACAAATCAAGCGATGATAAAGATTAAATAGAGCTAATCTAATCAGTTCGTTTTGTAAGGAATAATTATTAATCATTAGAACTTACTGATAAATATCATCACTGTCAAATCTGTTTGTTCGACTTGGACCTTCAAAACTTCTTTGGGTACCATAAGTTTTATTGATATCAGAACTAACTGTTCGATTGAATTTATCCTTTTGGTTTCTTCCCCATTCACTTTCCTGGTAGGAATTCGATCTATCAAAACTTTGCTGACCTCCTCTTCCTCTAATATTACCTCTTGTAGCCTTTGGACCATTTCGCCAATTTCCTTGACCATTTCGGTTATCTCCGAAACTACGAGTTTCGCAATTATTTAGATTGTCGCTGCTGAAACTTTTTGGTTTATTTCGTAAATGAGGAGGAATATATTTCTGTGTATCTTCGTTTGCATTAGCTGGCGCCTTAGAGGCGCTACTCTCTTGACAGGTTAGATTAGAAAGCTAAATTAAAAATTAAATATTCATCATTAAATTCTAAAGCAAAAACACGTATAAAAATTATAAAAACCTTACATTGTTTTCTAATCCATTATTAGCATTAGTAGGGTTATAGGACATAATATTACAGAATCAATATAAGAATAGTGACATTTATTGCTAAAGTGTTGATAATTAAAACAAATTTAGAATAAATAATTTTAATATTAATTTTAATAAATTGTATTTATTCAATAATAACTAAAGTAAAGATTTGGGTTGATCTGATTTTATATTATTTAAATTCAATAAGATTATATAGTGTTGTTATTACGATGTCCAAATATATATTCAAATAATTGAAAATATATTAATTAAATATTGTTGTTGATTCTGATTTAGATTTACTTAAATACAAAAAGCGTATAATTCATTTTCAAACAAATTTAGCAGCATAATTTTCATGTACTTAATAAATCAGAAAAACCACGAGATAAAATTAATTTTTGTTTGATAATTATTTGGAATGAGTAGTATGGGAGGCTTTGCAAAATAAATCACAATCCCCACCCCCAAAAAATATTGAATCAGCAATTAATTTATTGTGTAGGTTTTTACTTGTTATATTACAATGGTCTTGGATCACAAAAGCTTGATTGTTCAAGGTTACTTGTGGATCTTGAGTGAATATTTTGTGGTACTTATCACTAAAATACCAATCTTTAAAGATGAATAGATATTTTATATGATGTTAAGGGAATCAATCATTTGCTTGAATACAGAAAACATGGTATAACATTATTATTTAAAATAATTTATTTAGAGATTGGTTTATTCGATTATTTGATGTAGAAATTAGAGGAAATATATTTGTCTACTTTGGAATTTAATGATAATTATTTAAAAATTTTCTAACGTAACTTGTTAACTTTGATAATTTATAAATGAATTATACTGAATTTAATGAATATTTTGAGCAATCAACCAACTAAATTGTGTATTTCTTCATGTACGTGGTAGTAACATATTTTCTATAATTAAAAATCGATTACTTTGTCCAATACTTTTTATTGTAGTTTAAAATTATATTATTTTGATCAGAATCCACCAATCACATTGAGTATGCATGTGATAAGTTTACTTTTAAGAAATTATTAAAATATATTTATTTCAATTAATTTAATTCAATCATAATAAATTTTTTACCAAATTTAATTTGAAAATTCTTATTAACTTGAATGAAGAACTTAGATGATTCATATTTAAATAATTAATAACTTGAATGATAAGTATTTAAAATAAATATTTACTATGATTATTAATGAATAGAATATTGTTGGAATTAGCACAAAAACCAAAAAAATTTATATATAAAAGAAAAGCTTAACAAATATGGGTAAAATCAATAAAGTTGCAAAATTAATTAAAACTTACTAAAAATCAAAAATCAGTAAATGCGAAAGTGTACGAAGCTTTTCCGCCAGCTCCGTCTTCTTGATGCCCGTCATAACAACTTGCGTTCTAACACGACGCGGTAATGAGCTCTGTCTTTTTCCACTAAAGCTAGCGTCTGGTTGTCAAGAAAGGATTTTAGGATTTTAGGAAAGAGTTGATGACAAATCTATCAGCAAACCTAGCACATTTAAACAAAACATTTATCATAAACAAGATCTCATTTTATTCCTTTTTGAAGAGTTTACAAAGAGAGAGCTCCCTAAACTAATTTGATAACTGCTGATGTGGAAATAATTACGTTTACACATGATCTGAATTAGAGATAGATTGTTACGTTGTCACCAGTCATAATAACAGCACAGTCTATACTCCAAAAAAATACCCTATAAGGCTTATTTTATCTTTCAAATGGATTTGTAGGTTAAATTCAAAAATAAATAAAATCCAAACGCCATCAATAATCTTGAAGATCATTCTATTTATTCTTAATACTATCTTTCAATCACTAAGGTACGTTAGGTTATATGTACAGTGGCCATAATTCTTTGGGCAAATAAAGGACATATCGAAGAAAATAAAAACTAGCTTATAAAATTCATAAAATTTATTAGGAAAATAACAGTGAAATAAAGTACGTATGCTCAACCTTTTCTTGATAAATTATTTATTTCTGAATCATTGCAGCTCTCCACCTCAAATGATATAATTCTTGAAAATAACGGATAATTGAATATTTGATGATTTTCTAGCGGTTGAAAATGAAAATTTGCGAAGTTTTCAATCAGAAATTGTTACTGAAAGCGCATTAATATGATAAGGGAACAAATAAATATTTCCCTTCCATGCATAAAGATCGCAGTTCTTTCTTAGTGTTGCTGGATGAATTTAGCACTATTGAATATCAGAAAATAGACAAAGAACCAAGTGAAGATTCTTCAGCTTTTCAATGGCTTAATAAAGGTTGGCTGTAATTCCTAATTATTTTTCAACTATCTTTTTAATTTTTCCATCGACCACTACTTCTTATTCCATTAAGAAGACT
Source organism: Schmidtea polychroa (assembly GCA_959609185.1). Lineage (NCBI taxonomy): Eukaryota > Metazoa > Platyhelminthes > Tricladida > Dugesiidae > Schmidtea > Schmidtea polychroa. Next base: position 32,886 of record CAUHTR010003422.1, read on the forward strand.
TTTTCTTTTATAGTTCGCACTAGTTCAACATTTGTGAGAATTCATTTTTTTTCGTTACTGTCTCTCCATAATTTGCACAGCTCCTGTGTATAACTGATAGTTCAGTACTTATTATTTGTCATATTTTTCATTTCTGATTCTGGCATTTTCCATACTTTTTTCAATTTCCTTTATTATCTCTGAAAGTTCGGAGATGCCGATTTTGTTTTCATGTTTTGTTTTTATATTATTTAATAAAAATATTTCATTTTTAAAAAATCATAATTAAAATTATATATTATTTTTAAAAAATTTAATTAATTAATTAATTTTACAAACAGCAATCAATATATACAATATACAAAAAATGATTTAAAAACATTTATAACACAAATATTCACTGCATTCTGTACATTAATCTTTGGATTCAATGACTTTGTCAATAACGCCTCACAAATTACACGTTCCCAATAATTATCGAAATTTTTTTAAAAAATTTTAAATTTTACTCTGAATCAATCCATTAAGCTGTTTGTAGTGGAAGCGTAAATATCACCATAATTCTAATTAAATCAACAGGAATTCGACGACTTCAACAGACTGCAACATAAGTGGTTGTCACAAAAAGCCGCTCGGATGCGCAAATCGCAGCAAAGAGCAGATAATAGAAAGACATTGCAAACACTATTTGGTATAACTTATTTCATTCAAAAAAAACTGAAAAGAAACGGAATTGCTCTGGAAAGCATGAAACTCGCAGTGGAAGAGTCCAGAATGTAAATTTGTCGATCCGTCGCCTGTCAAATCGAAGCATGGAACCGTGGTAGTCCGAATAAACTGGAAAATTCTGGCGATGGAGAAGATGCAGATGTGATGATAACATTCAAACTTTAAATGCTTAAAATTTGTAAATATGTCAATATGTAAAATATGGAAAAAATCATTACATTTTCAAGATTTCTCACCACATTGGACAAGCTGTAAAAAATCAGAGCCTTCCCATGAAGTGTTGTAGTGTTTAATTAAGATTCTACACAGTTGAAGACGCTCGAAAAACTTATTTATTTTTATTTTAACTATTAAAATATATTTAAAGTTTTTAATGAAATCATTTATTTTTGATGGAATATTAATAATTTTGTCAATAGGAATTAGCTCTCGGTCTGGCTCCTCGAATTCAATAATTAAGCAATTAAAATTAGAATATTTGTTTTGATTCTTTGCTCTTATTTTGTCTTTCATTCGGATGACAATGTCAGGTTTGAGCATTTCTTTTACCTCCTTGGGTTTGTTTTCAATTTCAAAGTTGATTTGCTTTGATCTTAGTAGGTCTTTTAAAGCTTTCTGGACCTCGTTGTTTATTTGTCCTGATTCTTGTTCACCTTACACATATATTTATGACACGAGGGTTCTCGCAATTTTTACATTTTGTTATTTCTATTCTGCCTAATTGATTAGACTGCTTCACATTAAAGTCGAGCCTTAATAATGAAGCGCCATTCAAAGTCTTTTAGGTTTCTTGGCATTTTCCATTCCTTATGTTCAGACAGAGGTAGCATTAGCACATGACCTTTGTTCATTTTCTGAAGTATGCCTCACGAATTATCCAGTAAAGCATTTGTGATACTTTCAATTGTGGGGTGAACACATCCTCAAGTTTTTCCACGATTTTTTAGCTGCATTTGATCATTTATGGTTAAATATGCCGTCTTACCATTTTAGAGGATCCGATATGCATTTGATTGGTGTTTCAGTTCTTGTTTCCGCAACATCAATGAGCTATATATACTTAATTTCACACATGATTACTCATAGGGTACAACCCCTAAAGAATGAGTAACATCATAATTTTAAACACTGTGTTAATTTCTTTAGCTTTGCTTCTTTGACTATCCTTTTAATGTGGTATTAATTTACGTTTTTACATTATTCAACAGACTGGCATTTTAACGTCAATTGATTATGTGCTTAAGCTAATATTTATTGAACAATTAGGCTAATGTGAGACACTTATCTAATATAGAGCCCAATTGGCTGAGTAATTTTATAATTAGTTTTCGAATTATAAAAATGATCAATGTATAGCGTCAACAAAATTAATTTGATTTCTCGGAATAATAAGAGCAAACATAATATATAAAAATTTTTAAACAAAAATCAAAATAGATGAGAACTGTAATGAAATTATTAAGCCTGTTTAACGGATAATTTAAAACATTTTTTGACGATGATTTGAGAGTTTCAGTATGGAATGGCAACGACAACCGGGCCGTAGATAAAACTGACATATTTTTCCATTTTCCATCGATAGTTGAGTATTAAGAAAGTAGTATTCTGGATTACGTTGGAAACAGCACGCAAAGGTGTAATTATAGTTACCTGTCAAATCTTTAGGAGTTTGTGGTATATATTGCACATTCAAATAGTTATTCTGAAATTGAAATCGCGCCAGATAGATCGTCCCAGAACGAGAGGCTCACCTAGATGATGATGTTCATTTAAACAAAATATTTATTTTAAAAGCTTTGAAAAATGAACAAATAAAAAAAATCATTAAATGTTGTTTCGATTTAGCATTTCGATTTATATTATTGATTTTATTTGCAAATTTGATGCGTTTAAAGGAAATTTTTTTTAAAGCAATTTCTAACAATTTATTTAATCAATATAATTTTGTGACGTGCTAAATCGATGCAAATTTCAGGATTTTTCTGGGTTATCGCAATAAACTCTGTGGGAGAATGTGCCGATACGGATATTGAGCAATATTAGCCAATCAATCGAGCTGGACAATTCTATAAGACAAACACAACACGAGGAAAATCTATATTGATTGATGTACCGGGCTAGCAACGGTTGGCAAGCAAGATTGGCACATGTAATAGAGTGCAGGGCAGATGCTGGAGGAGTCGAATAAGAACCGGATGCTAGTGAGCTGTGAAAGGTGATCCCAATGACGCAAGCAGTCTGGGGGCACGCGGACGTAGCAATAATGACAGAATCTCGATAGGGTGGCCTGTAGCCAGAGGTGACGAGGCAGGAGGGCGCGATGCAAGGCTAGATTGCTAATAAGGACAATTAATGAATGACATAATGGACATGAAAGGCCACCTGTGAAATGCGGGATTCCGTTGCATCGCTACAACGGCACAATTGACCAAGCGAGATGGCTGCAGCGGCCCGGTCCGTATCGCATCTTCATGTGCCATTGATCTCACTGCGTCACAGAATGCATTTCCCAACTCGCATGAAGTCAGTCGCGTTGCTAATGAGATGAAGGCATTTGGAAGGACCGACAGATTATTGTCAGCCATATCAAGTCTCTGCAGGCTTCGCAATTGATCTAACCCGACGGCAGGCAGCGCTTTCAAATGATTTCCTAAACCAATGCACAAATTATACAATCAGAATCAATAGAAAACCAACAATCATGACAGGCCAATAAAAAGCCACCAATCAAACCGACCAATAGAAAGCCACCAATCAAACCGACCAATAGAAAGCCACCAATCAAACCGACCAATAGGAAGCCACCAATCAAACCGACCAATAGAGAGCCACCAATCAAACCAACCAATAGGAAGCCACCAATCAAACCGACCAATAGAAAGCCACCAATCAAACCAATCAATGGGAAGCCACCAATCAAACCAACCAATAGGAAGCCACCAATAAAACCGACCAATAGAAAGCCACCAATCAAACCGACCAATAGGAAGCCACCAATCAAACCGACCAATAGAAAGCCACCAATCAAACCGACCAATAGAAAGCCACCAATCAAACCGACCAATAGGAAGCCACCAATCAAACCGACCAATAGAAAGCCACCAATCAAACCAATCAATAGAAAGCCACCAATCAAACCGACCAATAGGAAGCCACCAATCAAACCGACCAATAGAAAGCCACCAATCAAACCGACCAATAGAAAGCCACCAATCAAACCAATCAATGGGAAGCCACCTATCAAACCAACCAATAGGAAGCCACCAATCAAACCGACCAATAGAAAACCACCAATCAAACCGACCAATAGAAAACCATCAATCAAACCAACAAATAGGAAGCCATCAATCAAACCAACCAATAGAAAGCCACCAATCAAACCGACCAATAAAAACCAACAACCATAACCGACCAATAGAAAGCCACCAATCAAACCGACCAATAGAAAGCCACCAACCAAACCGACCAATAGAAAGCCACCAATCAAACCAACCAATAGGAAGCCACCAATCAAACCGACCAATAGAAAACCACCAATCAAACCAACCAATAGAAAGCCACCAATCAAACCGACCAATAAAAACCAACAACCATAACCAACCAATAGAAAGCCACCAATCAAACCAACCAATAGAAAGCCACCAATCAAACCAACCAATAGGAAGCCACCAATCAAGCCGACCAATAGAAAACCATCAATCAAACCAACAAATAGGAAGCCACCAATCAAAACGACCAATAGAAAACCATCAATCAAACCAACAAATAGGAAGCCACCAATCAAACCGACCAATAGAAAACCACCAATCAAACCGACCAATAGAAAACCATCAATCAAACCAACTAATAGGAAGCCATCAATCAAACCGACCAATAAAAACCAACAACCATAACCGACCAATAGCAAGCCAACAACCATAACCGACCAATAGAAAGCCAACAACCATAACCGACCAATAGAAAGCCACCAATCAAACCGACCAATAAAAACCAACAACCATAACCAACCAATAGAAAGCCACCAATCAAACCAACCAATAGAAAGCCACCAATCAAACCAACCAATAGGAAGCCACCAATCAAGCCGACCAATAGAAAACCATCAATCAAACCAACAAATAGGAAGCCACCAATCAAAACGACCAATAGAAAACCATCAATCAAACCAACAAATAGGAAGCCACCAATCAAACCGACCAATAGAAAACCACCAATCAAACCGACCAATAGAAAACCATCAATCAAACCAACTAATAGGAAGCCATCAATCAAACCGACCAATAAAAACCAACAACCATAACCGACCAATAGAAAGCCAACAACCATAACCGACCAATAGAAAGCCAACAACCATAACCGACCAATAGAAAGCCACCAATCAAACCGACCAATAGAAAACCACCAATCAAACCGACCAATAGAAAACCATCAATCAAACCAACAAATAGGAAGCCATCAATCAAACCAACCAATAGAAAGCCACCAATCAAACCGACCAATAAAAACCAACAACCATAACCGACCAATAGAAAGCCACCAATCAAACCAATCAATGGGAAGCCACCAATCAAACCGACCAATAGAAAACCACCAATCAAACCGACCAATAGAAAACCATCAATCAAACCAACAAATAGGAAGCCATCAATCAAACCAACCAATAGAAAGCCACCAACCAAACCGACCAATAGAAAGCCACCAACCAAACCGACCAATAGAAAGCCACCAATCAAACCAACCAATAGGAAGCCACCAATCAAACCGACCAATAGAAAACCACCAATCAAACCAACCAATAGAAAGCCACCAATCAAACCGACCAATAAAAACCAACAACCATAACCAACCAATAGAAAGCCACCAATCAAACCAACCAATAGAAAGCCACCAATCAAACCAACCAATAGGAAGCCACCAATCAAGCCGACCAATAGAAAACCATCAATCAAACCAACAAATAGGAAGCCACCAATCAAAACGACCAATAGAAAACCATCAATCAAACCAACAAATAGGAAGCCACCAATCAAACCGACCAATAGAAAACCACCAATCAAACCGACCAATAGAAAACCATCAATCAAACCAACTAATAGGAAGCCATCAATCAAACCGACCAATAAAAACCAACAACCATAACCGACCAATAGCAAGCCAACAACCATAACCGACCAATAGAAAGCCAACAACCATAACCGACCAATAGAAAGCCAACAACCATAACCGACCAATAGAATCAAACCACCAATCAGACCACCAATCAAACCAACCAATAGGAAGCCACCAATCAAGCCGACCAATAGAAAACCATCAATCAAACCAACAAATAGGAAGCCACCAATCAAACCGACCAATAGAAAACCACCAATCAAACCGACCAATAGAAAACCATCAATCAAACCAACTAATAGGAAGCCAACAACCATAACCGACCAATAGAAAGCCACCAATCAAACCGACCAATAAAAACCAACAACCATAACCAACCAATAGAAAGCCACCAATCAAACCAACCAATAGAAAGCCACCAATCAAACCAACCAATAGGAAGCCACCAATCAAGCCGACCAATAGAAAACCATCAATCAAACCAACAAATAGGAAGCCACCAATCAAAACGACCAATAGAAAACCATCAATCAAACCAACAAATAGGAAGCCACCAATCAAACCGACCAATAGAAAACCACCAATCAAACCGACCAATAGAAAACCATCAATCAAACCAACTAATAGGAAGCCATCAATCAAACCGACCAATAAAAACCAACAACCATAACCGACCAATAGAAAGCCAACAACCATAACCGACCAATAGAAAGCCAACAACCATAACCGACCAATAGAAAGCCACCAATCAAACCGACCAATAGAAAACCACCAATCAAACCGACCAATAGAAAACCATCAATCAAACCAACAAATAGGAAGCCATCAATCAAACCAACCAATAGAAAGCCACCAATCAAACCGACCAATAAAAACCAACAACCATAACCGACCAATAGAAAGCCACCAATCAAACCGACCAATAGAAAGCCACCAACCAAACCGACCAATAGAAAGCCACCAATCAAACCAACCAATAGGAAGCCACCAATCAAACCGACCAATAGAAAACCACCAATCAAACCAACCAATAGAAAGCCACCAATCAAACCGACCAATAAAAACCAACAACCATAACCAACCAATAGAAAGCCACCAATCAAACCAACCAATAGAAAGCCACCAATCAAACCAATCAATGGGAAGCCACCAATCAAACCAACCAATAGGAAGCCACCAATCAAACCAATCAATGGGAAGCCACCAATCAAACCAACCAATAGGAAGCCACCAATCAAACCAACCAATAGAAAGCCACCAATCAAACCAATCAATGGGAAGCCACCAATCAAACCGACCAATAGAAAACCACCAATCAAACCGACCAATAGAAAACCATCAATCAAACCAACAAATAGGAAGCCATCAATCAAACCAACCAATAGAAAGCCACCAACCAAACCGACCAATAGAAAGCCACCAACCAAACCGACCAATAGAAAGCCACCAATCAAACCAACCAATAGGAAGCCACCAATCAAACCGACAATAGAAAACCACCAATCAAACCAACCAATAGAAAGCCACCAATCAAACCGACCAATAAAAACCAACAACCATAACCAACCAATAGAAAGCCACCAATCAAACCAACCAATAGAAAGCCACCAATCAAACCAACCAATAGGAAGCCACCAATCAAGCCGACCAATAGAAAACCATCAATCAAACCAACAAATAGGAAGCCACCAATCAAAACGACCAATAGAAAACCATCAATCAAACCAACAAATAGGAAGCCACCAATCAAACCGACCAATAGAAAACCACCAATCAAACCGACCAATAGAAAACCATCAATCAAACCAACTAATAGGAAGCCATCAATCAAACCGACCAATAAAAACCAACAACCATAACCGACCAATAGCAAGCCAACAACCATAACCGACCAATAGAAAGCCAACAACCATAACCGACCAATAGAAAGCCAACAACCATAACCGACCAATAGAAAGCCAACAACCATAACCGACCAATAGAATCAAACCACCAATCAGACCACCAATCAAACCAATCAAAGCCAACAACCATAACCGACCAATAGAAAGCCAACAACCATAACCGACCAATAGAAAGCCAACAACCATAACCGACCAATAGAAAGCCAACAACCATAACCGGCCAATAGAAAACCATCAATCAAACCAACAAATAGGAAGCCATCAATCAAACCAACCAATAGAAAGCCAACAACCATAACCGACCAATAGAAACCTACCATTCAATCTAACAGAGCGAAGCTGCCGCAATGATATCCAAATATCCTCCGGTAACCATGCCAACTCATTACCGCTGAGATCAAGAGCTGTGAGGCTTGTTGCCAAATTGCAATCGATTGGAATAACGGGAAACATATTCAATTTGCATTTCACAATCTCCAAGGTGCCCAATTTCATCCTCGAGATCTCATTGGGTAACTGATCAATTAGCAATCCTTCCATTTGCAATATCGATAACGATTCCAGCAGCAAGATTCGATTGTCAAATTTTTTCAATTTCAAATTCATCAAGCTCAATTTGCGGAGATTTGCTGGATATCCCTTTGTGATTGGGAATTGCTTCAATGATTCAATTGCCATGTTCATTTGCAATAGTTCTCTGTCAGCCTGTTGAATATTATATTCCATTTGCAATATTAATTCATTTCACATCATTACTATTATCTTACGCTTGTCACGACTTCACTCATTCTATTCATTGTCATCTCTTTCTTCTCTAATACTTGATTCAATAACTCTACAAATCTTATCAATTCCTTCCCATTTGTCTATGATTATCATTATTAAATTCAGCAAATTTTCACTTATCAATTATTTATACTTCAGATATTAAAATGTAAATTTCTGGTACTTTTAATTTGATCGTCATTTTACCTTCACTAATGAAGTTTGTACGAATATCTCCGATATTATTACTCAGCTACCAAATTTTAAATAAAATTAATTGAGGAAAAAATTTACCTTAAATTCAACGCTTGCTTTGTCATTTTTCACAAAACTTATACGGCTACCTTTCTTATCAAGTGAGAATATTATCAGGCATTTGTTAAATTTCTTCTTACTGCCAGAATTAATATAGGAAAGGACAACATTGCCGATTATTTTCATCAAAATTCAATTTGTAAATTAGAATTAATAAATAATTTTAATTTATTAATTTTGGATTTTAAAATTGGAATTGTTTTTATATATTATTTAAACAACAATTAGATTAAATTTAACATTATAAAATTAAATTTTTTTGTAGAAAGCATATTTTCAACATTTCTCATAAATGTTTTTATTGACAATTTTTGATAAAAAGCATATTTTAAAATAAGAAAATTTAAAAAAGGAATATTCATTCATAAAAAAAGGAATATTCATACATGTGGGAAATGAATAATGAAAATTTTGAATCTAAATCGTGTGATTTAAAACTATTTTTTTTAATTTATGTAGGCAAATTCTTTAACAAGCTGAATTAAAGAAAAACTAATTGCAATGGAATAATTTTAAAAGACATTTTTTGAATCTGCTTTCAAAATAGATTGTAATCGGTTTATAACATTTATGGTTATCCATAAATCATTTTCTTGGCGGGTTTCTCGTGGGAAACCTTTCATATATGTATTCGTCTTCTCTTGTTAAGGCTTTCACAACATCTACATTCCACTCACAACTGCGCATAACTAATTTATTCAAACCGAGCATTGAGAGTTTGTTTCAATGAATCGGAAATACATAACATATAAACCGCACCAAGTTGAATTAAAATTAAAACACATTTAGGATAAATAAAACACGAATAATAAAATAAAGAACGCAAGAAGTTGCAATCACCAACACAGTTAAGAGAAGATTGACGCATGCTGGAAATTTGCTCACTAGAAAAATAAAATAAAAATAAATAAAATAATAATTGATAATTAATTAATTAATAATATGAAAAGAAATTTTAAGAAGGATTAATGGTCGTATTTACATACGAAGGAGCTATGACAATGAGCGTATACGTTAAGAAAAGGAACAGGATAAATTTATTTAAAAATTAAATGAAATAAAATTAAGAAATAAATACATTTAGAAATTGAAATTAAAGAAATTCCAGTAGAACTGATGAAATTATAAAAATTAACAATAAAATTAGTTGAAATTATGTAAATTATAAAATTTACAAAATTAAATCGTTAAAAATAATAAAAATTAAAATAAAATTTGTTAAAATTATGTAAATTATAAAATATACAAAAGTAAATTGT
>CAUHTR010003423.1:0-46189 GCA_959609185.1 Schmidtea polychroa
ACAAAAATTCAGAAAGATCAATTGGCAATTCTTGAATTGAGGTGTTGTAAAATCTTTCAATTTCTTTCATAGCTTGCAAATCTTTGTTGGTAACAAAATTTAATGCGACTCCCTTTCTACCATATCTTCCACATCGACCAATACGATGAATATAATTTTCTCTGTTTTTTGGTAAATCATAATTGATAACGATGGAAATGGTTTGAACGTCAATACCTCTACACAATAAGTCAGTAGTGATGAGCACTCTTGTGAAACCATTTCTGAATTGGATCATGATTTGATCTCTTGTGGCCTGATCGATATCGCTATGGACTGTTGAGACAGTAAAACCTTGTTGAGTGAGTTTTTCTGTTAAAGATATAACGGTTGTTTTGTAATTGCAAAAGATAACAGCTTGTGAGATTGTGAGATTGTGATATAAATCGACTAAAGTCTCACATTTATATTCATCCTTACTACAGTCAACATAAAATTGTCTTATTCCTTCTAAAGTCAATTGTTCTTTATTCACTAAGATTCTTACTGGATCTTTCATAAATGAATTAGCAACTGATAAAACTTCATCGGGCATTGTAGCTGATAGAAGGAAAATCTGAGTGGCAGGTTCTAAATAACCAAGACAATCACAAACATCTTGTTGAAACCCCCGACTCAACATTTCATCGGCTTCATCAAGGACAAATATTTTAATATGTTCTGTTTCAATATGTCGTTTATTAATCATATCTTTCACTCGACCTGGAGTTCCAACTACAACTTGCATTCCACTTTGGATATTTCTAATATCATCTTTAATATTTCTTCCTCCAATACATGCGCAACATTTTATTCCCATAAAATCACCAATAGATGTGATTATATTGTTTGTTTGTTGTGCTAATTCACGAGTTGGAGCTAAAATAATAGCTTGAATTTTGTTTAGTGATTGATCAACATTTTGCAATACTGAAATTGAAAATGTTCCAGTTTTCCCTGATCCAGATTGGGCTTGTGCAATCACATCATGGCCCTCGATCGCAGGAAGAATAGCACGTTTCTGAATGGCTGATGGTTTCTCAAAACCATAGGCAAAAATTCCTCTCAATAAATCTTCTTTTAAATTGAGGTCTTCAAAAGTTTCAATAGTTTTATTTGTCATAATTGTTTCAATAATTGATATGATACAAATATTACGAGCTTAAATAAACAAATTTCAAAATATGTTACGTAATATTAAATAATTCTTATAATAACAAAAGAGATCTCCAAATAGTATTATTTATAAGGAAATAAAATGTGTATTCCTTATATTCTCTTCGAAATCGGGATGACAAATGGTTATTGCCGAGCCAATCTCTCACATGATATTCGAATCCACATATCTGCTTCGGCTGTCACATATAATGGTCCAACGAACAAAGATAATTAATGGCCTGTCCGGCCTTTCTGCACGCACTATTTTCTCCTTGGTCTTTTCCCAATAATCACTGTGTCACGATAATGGGCCCAAATATTCCTTCTATTTACTTTTCTTTTTGTTTACCCAGCTCGGGTTTCCTTCATCTCTGGGGTTCTCCATTGGCTCGGGTTTCCTATTAGCTCGTGTTTTCTATTAGCCAATTAATTGATTAATTTTAATGTGTTTTCTGTTTTAACACATTTGAATGCTTTTCGACCCTTTCTAACCATTTTCTGATAAATCCTTAATCATCATCTTGTTGACCATTAGCTACTCTATACCTGTCCCGTTTTCCCAATTCAATTTCGATGATTTTACAATTTATTGATTTTCCTCGGATTTCCGGATTCTTGCCTTTCGCAACTGCTTTTGCCATTTCCTAATGCTGTTTCCATCATACTTTTCTTTACTATCAATTCTGTGCATGATCACTCTTTTATTTGTCTTTTTCCTTCACCTACTTTTTATTTAAATTTTTCAACCTAAATTTCATTTAAATTTATTTTAATTTACTGACCTCAACGATATTTTTATAAACACCGTTAATATCTTTGATCCTTGTCATGAGACATAAATTACAAACGAAATTACGAATTCTTCATAAAAACAATTTTTACATCAAAATACTACTCTTCATCGTAGCGACAAGAAGAGTGAGATGTAAGCCATATTTACTAAACAAAGGAAATAAGTCATCGAATGAGTCATGAAGTAGGCCAAAGTCATCATGTTGAGGATACCAAAATAATAAATAATATTATAAATAATTAGAGCAAAAATTGAGAAATGAGGAAGGAATAACAAAACAAAAGAAATGCAACAATAAAGCGGAGAAAGGTCACTTATAATTTATAAGAGCAAGAAAACAAAAAGTAATTTCAAAATTTGAAAAGAAAAACTAAAGTATGGGAAATGCCAGAAGCAGAAATGGAAATAGATGACAAATTATCCCGAGTGCCAAGCGAAAGTGATAACACAGGAGCTGTATAAATTTTGTAGAGACAGGAATGAAAAAAAATAATTATCACGAGGGTCGGACAAGTGCGGCCTATAAAAACAAAAGTCTTCTTAATGGAATCAGAAATAGTGGTGGTCGAAGGAAAAATTAAAAAGATTGTAGAGAAATATTTTAGAATTAGAGAAAATTAAAGAAATTGGAAATTAAAGAAATGAAAAGTGAAAAATCAGAAATCGGAACTTTGAGAAAATATTGGAATTAAACGGTGTCAGAAAACTGAGTTCAATAAGAAAGGTTTAAAGTATACTGAATAAAGTCAAGTTAAAGCAAATGATAATTCAATTCAATTTACCAAATTATTGAGTCAGATCAGCGGCTTGTTATTGTTCAGTAATTGGGAATTATGCGTGTAGTGTCCCCACTCGTAGTGTCGTTATAAGCTCTGTGTGATTACCTATTTGAGTACACTCATACCTCGCTTTACGGCCTAGATACGTTCCAGGAAAGTTGGCCGCAAAGCGAAACGCCGCATAACGAATCAAATATTTTGATACAATTCAATACACTTTCACATACACAATTCACACTTTTTTTGGCCGTATAACGAAACATTTTAGGCCGTAAATCGAAAAAGTGCCGTAATTAAAGTAGGCCGTTATAGCGAAAAGCCGTATAAAGAGCAGCCGTATAACGAGGTATGAGTGTATTGAATCGATCGTGTTGCTATAATTCGTGTAATCAATTGTGAAAGTTACATATCTGAATTTGTTTAAATAAGTGAGTTGGCACGTTTTTGTGAAAAATTAAAAACTTTTTATATAATAAATTTGTGTCAGATTTGAAGATATATTTAAAGTTGGATTTTATTGGAGACCATGCCTAAAATCAGAACATCAACGCCATTTCGAAACCGACAAAATCGCTAATGGAATGCCTACCGAAATCATGCCAAGACATGGTCACACTGAACATCAGACGATATGATGGATGAGGTTTAAAAGAAGCCGAAGAATGGATCAGGGATATAGAAGAATGGCTGCTGAGAGTGATTGACAAGCAATTTCGATGTGTTATTGATGTCAGAAGAAATGAAATTGTAGGGAAACGTCAGAGAAACAGCAACAACAGATGTGAAAGCCAAAGCGTGGTTCGTACATACGTTCACAATTACAAAATCAATAACTGACAAAACCAGAGAATTGGAATCTATGGAACAGGACGATGATGAACGCTTTGCAGCTTTTGAGATACGTCTAAGTAAAGCTTAGCTGAAGTTGTAAATTCAGGAAGATCAGAAGAAGATATTGTTCAAGACCTCATCGCAAATAAAGCACGCGATTCTAGACTGCGGGAAATACTATTGAGGAAACCAGAAACAAAAATTGAAGAAACGAGATCATTTGTGAAAACTTTTGAAAGTAACAAAAATGGAAACAATAAAACGGAATTTATTAAAGCAATCGGTCAAAGAACATACGCTAGTGAGACTTCCTACTTATTTTAATTCTTATATTATGTCATGTTAGTTTTTGCAATTTAGTTATTTAATTTTTTAGTTAATTTCAACTAGTTACTTGAAGGTCATGATGGATTTCGCCATACTTATAAAATTATCTGATTTTCTGTCCGTTTCTATTATAATTTTTATTCTTAATTCAATTTCTGATGTTATTTTGTGGAAATATTCTTAATTTTTATTCCTATCTCTCACTTCTGTTATGTATCTATGTTGTAATTGAGTGGCTTTCATATAATATTTCTTGCTTTTGTTTCATTTTGGTTAATTTTTTTGTTGAATGAATTCTATTTATTTGTTTAATTTATGTTTTGACGTGTTTGAGTTTAAATCGACTTCATGATATGTTTTCGTGTTATCTTTTGATGTCTTTCAGTCACTATTCGAGTGCTTGTCGTTTATATTATACAAAATTACGCTCACTTTTTGCAAGTACTCACCCATTCGATACAGTTCCAACGTTGATTGCTCAACGGGTATCGAGTGATAAGCAACCTATTATTTCAGGTTACGCTGGAAAAAGTACGAACGGGTAAAATGTGGATTATCTGTAAACCACCATAAATCTCCTAAGAAGCAAGTCGCAAGTCCTTCATGATTTTAGACTTACATCAGTGGAGCAATCCGAATAAAAGGGCTTACCTTTGTTAGTATACAGTACCCCTATATACAGCACCAACGTGTCTCGACCACACGGAATGTAGGCTTTCGATAGCAACAGTCGTGCTTAGTGTTTTAGGTATTTAATACTCAAATAAATGGTCATACTCCACACATAGTTCTTTCTATTCTCATCGCAAAGTTTATCTGAGTCTTGTTAAGTTCACAACCCATGAAACATCAACAAAAATAAATAAATAATTTAATAAGTATGTTGGAAACCCGAGCCATGTGGAGAACCCGAGCGACAAATAAGAAAATGATGAGATAAACCCTTTCTCCAAAATCAATAAAGAGATTAGTTTTTTCTCAATATAAAATTAGCTGAACATGATCTTTTGGGCAGAAAGGCGAGAAGTCACTTGATTAATTGTCTTGATTTCAACAAAATACAGTTCATATAATTATTTTGTTTGCGAAAATTGAAGGGAAGAAATTATTATAAAAAACATGGACAATAGTATTCAATTGTTAGTTGATCTAAAGCAAACTAAACAAGACTAAAGTCAATTGTGAAATCATAGTTACTGTCAAAGAAACTGTGAGAAACATGTAAAAAAATGTAGTTGACGATATTGTAAGAATCTGATTGAGTAAATTTTGTGTCGGGTCTTATTTGATTAATTGAGACAAACAACCAGTGCTATTTTTCTAAAAAATTAGGTTCCGGAACGCATGCTTTACTAAATATTTACTTTAACTTTTTTTAATAAAATGGCGTAATAGTGAAGTACACAGTTTTTTCAATTCAAAATAGTTTTACCAAAAAAAAATCAGAAAAAAATACAAACAATTACAAAATATTCTTGTAATTTTGTTCATGTTTTCCATTAGGAATTTAAAAAAGAACTACAAATTAAATAAAATTTAAATTAACTGAGATCATTAAACATATATGTTAAAAAACGCCTACTCGATTCAATTATATTTTTTAGGAATTTTCTATGATTTTTAACAAAAAAATTTCATCGATAATTTTTTTAAACTTTTAATACATTAAAAATAGAAAAATAGGTCCGGGAACGACGTTCTGGTTTATGTATTTTCTGAAAATAGCTTCCGGAACGTCGTTCCGGTAGAAAAATAGCACTGTAAACAACACGAGGAGTTATTACTGAGTTGAGTATATCAAAATGATTGAGTATAGAGTCCAACTGTCACGCATATTCCAGAGGAATAAAAATTTAAAATGACTATAAAAAGTCTTTAATATTCTTAATACTAATAAATTGAATTGTTGTAACAGATTATAAGGCGCAAATGAATATTAAATATAAAAGTATGTGTTACTCATTCGAAACCAAAGCATAAAATATACATTGAATCCCCCTCCCCTACAGACATGACTCGAATATGAAACATGAAAATAAAACAGGTCTAAAATTACATTAATTAATTAATTGATAATTTTATGCTAATCGACTTATTAAAAAAATTCTATTGCAAATCAAATTAGAAAATGTGCGATAAGGAATTCAAACAAGCATTTTGGAGACATACGCAAATTCGGTATAATCTCAAATTAATAAATTGCCAGATGACCATTGCTCTATTCGATTACCTAAAGTTATGGCTACCCCCAGATTTTACTATTGAAGCTGTGTATAAAGCATTTGATCAATGTTTTGGCGACAGGTATATGTACAAGGAACTTAATTTTGAACAATTTGAAGAGTTTTTGAAAAGTAAAATCTCCCTTATGATTATTCGAAATCGTGGTGGAACGAGAGAGGATGCCATTAAATACATACGAGATCGGTTCATTAAAATTCCCCCATCAAGAGATTTATATTCCTTAATCGAACCTCACGATTTATATACAGTTCTTTATTATACCTAGCTATTTTTCAATGCCAATTTGAGATAAATTAAAAAAAAATTTAAATCCATCTGATATGCAATGAAATTTAATAAATGATACACATTCTTGTTTTATATTTTGAATTAAAAATATTATATTTTTCAATAATTACAGTTGGAATCTCGAATATTTTGGTGTTAAAGGAAGGAAGACCCGGAATATATATCTGCAAGAAACAATCTAAAAATGAGGGAGCCTAAAAGAAATTACGGACACAGGCCTTCTATCGGCAGTCCGCGAGCCCACTGGAATACTCGACAATTTTAGTGTACAGGGGTACGCTCACTTTTCGAAGAGTATTCACCCATACGACACATTACCAAGTTGATCGTTCAACGGGTGTCAGAGGGTTAAACAAGTCTTTGTATTTTGGATTGTGTCAGAAACAACACGATTGATTAAAATGTGGATACCTGCGACCCACCAAAATATTCTAGATTTTTGTTCATTTCCATTGTAATTTTTTATTCCCTAATTCATTTTCTGATGCCATTTTGTGAAAATCTTTTCAATTTCCATTCATATCTCTCCTTATCGCCATTAATTCAAATTTGCTTTACTTCTGTTATGTATCTATGTTGTGTTTGAGTTGATTTCAAGTAATACTTCTTAGTTTTGTTTCATTTTATTTTACTTTTGTGTTTATAATTTTGGTGTTGAGTAAAATCTGTTTAATTGTTTAGTTGATGTTCGAACGTGTTTTAGTTTCACTCGACTTGATGTTATGTTTGCGTGCTTTGTGCCAACGCCTTTCAGTCACGATTTAACCACTCGCGCTGAAAATCATTTCTAGCCCAACAATTGGGTAATCGCGGCCATCCCACTCAGATTAAGGTAAAGATCTTAAGAGCGTTGAGGAGCGTTTTTTCCCCCACACCCAAGGATAGGATTTTCGGGAGGTTAGCCCCTAAAGCCGTTATGAAGAAGACCCCGAAATGTAAACCACGGAAAATCCTAAAACTGTGTCAACTCGAGTAGCAAACACAGGATTGCAAGTTATCATAATTTTTTGAAAATCTATAGTGATACTTGAGATTTACCCTACTCTAAACTCGCCGATAAAGTTGTATCAGTACAGACAACGATTATTATTAAGTACTGTTATCATTATTATTATTATTATTATTATTATTATTATTATTATTATTATTATTATTATTATTATTATTATTATTATTATTATTATTATTATTATTATTATTATTATTATTATTATTATTATTATTATTATTATTATTATTATTATTATTATTATTATTATTATTATTATTATTATTATTATTATTATTAATATTACTTAAATAAACACGGTAAAGATTTTATTAATAAAAATCGCTATTCGTACATCTTTTTCACTATATATTTCGATAGCATCACTATCATCAACAGGTTATCTACATTCACGACGGATGAATAACTATTGATAACAAATTATAAAATTTATAAATTTTTATATTAAAAATAACAATTTTAAACAATTATTTTTAAAAATAATTTTCAATAATCAATTATTTTAAACTTTTAAAATTATTTAAAAATATTATTTTAATTATTTTTTTAATTATTTAACATAACAATTATTAATATACATCAACATACAAAAGCTTAATTAAAAACATTCAACACACAAGTATTCATTGCATTCTGAACATTGATTTTAGGATTAAAAGTTCTTATCAATAATGCTTCACATATCACACGCTCAAAACAATTATCAAAATTTTTTGATAAGATTTTAAAATCAGACATTCCTAATTCTCTCATACAGACTTTATTGTGATCCTTAATATTGAACACTCCCTTCGGTCGATAGTGTTCTTGAACTCGAGTACAGAGATGACGGGAAGTCTCTCCAATGTATGTGGCATTACACCCATTACATGTGAATTGATAAACGAGATCCGAACACAAACATACTTTGCACGATTTTGAAACAATTCTATAATTCAATGTACCCAGCTGTTTACCAATCTATGTCTGATTTTAAAATCTTATCAAAAAATGTTGATAATTGTTTTGAGCATGTGATATGTGAAGCTTAATTGATAAGAACTTTTAATCCTAAAATCAATGTGCAGAATGCAGTGAATACTTGCGTGTTGAATGTTTTTAAATAAGCTTTTGAATGTTGATTTATATTAATAATAGTTATGTTAAATAATTAAAAAAATAATTAAAATAATATTTTTAATAATTTTAAAAGTTTAAATTATTATTTAGATTATTAAAAATTATTTAAAAAAAAATAATTGTTTAAAATTTTTATTTATAATTCAAAATTTATAGATTTTATAATTTGTTTATACATTATTAATATAGTATAGTTATTCATCCGTCGTGAATGTAGGTAACCTGATGATGATAGTGATGCTATCGAAATATATAGTGAAAAAGATGTACGAATGGCGATTATTATTATTATTATTATTATTATTATTATTATTATTATTATTATTATTATTATTATTATTATTACGATTATCAAGTTATTATTATTACAAATATTTCTATTATTGTTAATCCTATTCGTGCGATTGATATTAGGATTATTAGTTTAATTACTTCTATCATTATTATTAGTACTATAATTATTACGATTACCAAGTTGATTATAATTATTATCATTGTTTTCAACACCGTTGTCGTTAATAACCTTAGCAGGGTTAACATTTGGGGTATGAAGGAAGTAATTATTATTTGGATTGTGATTAGTAGTACATTACAGCTAATACTCCCCAACATCGATCCATCATTATTAAGAGAACCCTCAGCCTCAAATTTTAGTCTCAGTATTGTCACGCATATGATTGTTAACGTTCAATCGTTATATGATAGGTAAAACTAATGAGTTATTTCTCTGAATTTATTATGTTTTTGCTAAATCATTCAAACCGTTACATTGCTATTATAAGTGGTAGTATAAATACCACGGCGTGTCATGTATCTAAACCAACGATTTCTTGCAGAATATGGACCACACAGATGGATTCGAAAAATTCCTATTTTTCGATTAAAGCCAACTAGAATATATAATCTTAGGAAAAGTCGCACTAGAAAATAGAGCTGATTAAATTCAATTTATTTCACTGAAAAAATAACGGGGTAATGTGAGTAGCTACAATATATCATATTCGCGGAAGTCTCGCATTTTCAATTAATTAAAGTTCGTTTTTGCCGAAGTTCAACATAAAAATCCAAGGTAAATGGCAGTGACTGAGTGATTAAATAATTCACAAAGTGGTGAAGAAACAAGAGAAAATGGGTCGTGACACCTTCTATAGTAGTCCATGAACCAGAGGCTCGTCAGTGCATTAGCAGTCCTTGTGATGGGGCTCACCTTTTGCTAACAGCCACCCGCTAAAGCGCTTTACCAACGTTGTTTGGCGGTCAAAATAATTATGTGCGGTTGCTAGGGGAACGCGAATAGAATAAAAGAGATGGGTAAATAGGTTTTCAAAAGAGAAAAAGTTTCTCCCACTCGTAACCCACGACATGTATAATGTCTGGGTTACCTTAATATGATTTCTCAAATTTTTAAATATGCTGCCGCAAAAAAACCATAAATAATTAATAATAATAAATGAATGAATTTTATTATTATTATTATCACAATTCAGTTAGTAATAAATTATTTAAAAAAATACTGATTTAAAACAGATTAATTTTAAATGTTATTTCTTGACCGTATTTTCTGATGCAGATTGAAAATATTTCTATTTTTACCATTTAAAAAACTATTAAAGAGTTCAATAATTATTGTGTTATGAATTTGATTTCTATTATGCATTTGATTTCTATTATGCATTTGATTTCTATTATGCATTTAATATTTCTAGATATTTAATTGCATATTCTCAGACTATCTAACACGCTGCCACATACTATTTGTTGTAAGCATTCCAGTCTGAGAACCAATATAGAATATAGCTGTATAGAATATATTGATCAAATCATTAAATCCATAAATAATTTCAAATCAGAAATTAAATTTCCAAATAAATATTTTACTTTATCACATTTAAACAACAAATGCTTGTATTTGTTCTAAAACGCATTTCACTGACTTTTCAATGACTACTTTTCAATGTGATGCCATCAAAAACATTTTTAGTAGAAAAATAAAATTCAAGCCGAAGCCAATATATATATATATATATAATTTATATATATTTACATGAAAAAATTAAACATCTCAATGAAAGAATAGCATAGTAGTAAAATATAGGAATATATTAACTCAAATTTTATGTCAACTGTTCAATCTAAGGTGCAGGAAGAGAAGTTAAGTCTAAAGCATTAGTGTCTAAAGGCGTAAGAGATCTTGGTTGATAGCTGTCTTCTTCGGCTTCTGAAATAATTTGATCAACAGGCATTGCTGGCAAGCCCATTCTTCGTCGATCATGGAGACTGTGAAGCATAGAAATGCTAACATTAATATCGGTTCTAGACAGACCTCGAATAGATTCATGGTGAGACTTGTAGTTATCGATTAATATCGAGTTTTGATTACTCAGCATTAGCGCGGGAATATTGGCGCCATGGAAATAGTTATCTATGGCATTTGAACCGTTATTATCGAAACCGGATCCACGAGTCATGCTGGGTGACGGATTGGACGATATCGGCCCGACAAATTTCGACGCATTTTTGAAATGAGTTTGCAATTCGATCCCGGTGTTAGGATGATGAGGATAAATAGACTGCATAGATGTGGTAAGATTGTTCAATGGTGGCATCGTTTGATTTTCCATCGTTTTGAGATCATTGATGAATTTTTTTGTCGGTTCACTCAAAGGACAATTAGGATTGTTAGTGTAGAAATTCACCACACTCAATTCGACCTTGCCATATTTCATGCATTCCGAACGCGACGCTTTTACGATATCGTCTGAAACCGAAACCGCCCAATATGGGCTACCGTGCTTCCGAATATCTAATTGAGCGAAACTACAAATATCACCAACTCCATCGATTTCTGTTGTGAAATTTCGCAAAAAATCGACAATTTTCCCGGAATATTTCGGCATCCAGAAAATGAAAATCAACGGAGTCCAAAAGCAGGAAAACAATTCTCTAGCAATATCGAGAATTTTCGGCTGAAAGAGCTTGGAAAATTCATGGAAAACCTTTCTAGTGTGAGCTTTATCTTTCCATTCATCGGGAATGTAATGGACATGATTTAGAACTTCAAGTATCAACAGTTTCGGATTAACAACGATTGTATCATCGGGAATGAGTTTTAATGATATAGAATAGACAAATGTCACACCAGCAGCGACTATGATGACGTTGGGAAGCAACAGAAATTTCGTATCGACCATTGAAATGAAAAATCCAATAATTATTATCCCACCCGACAGGAATCGCAACAAGCGAGCAATCGATACGAGAATTTTCGATGCAAACGAATCGAGATATTGATTAGCGGCTGGATATGCTTTGCTGATTCGATACGCAAACTCGTGAGGTAATTCATTGAAATGAGCGAGAAATATTCTCCCATATGGAGTGATTTCTCGATTTACACAATGACTAGGATTTATTTTGAAACTATGACCATAGGTACAGGCTTTTGTAATTAATAAATAAAAAAAACTGAATGGAGAAATGAGCAATTGAATTATTCCCATAAAAATAAAGATCTGATCAATTTGACTAATTAAATAAGTGCGAGAGGCGAGCTTTTTATATTCACTCCTTAATTGCCAATGATCGCCAAATGGGCATTTAAAGGGAAATTTGAATAGCATAAATTTTATAGAATCGAGATAATATTTCGTAACTATCAAAAAATTCCCAATAAAAGGAATTTTTATTTCTATTGGAAACTTTTCTTGATTCATCATGGCAACCAAATAATTTTGTCGTCGTAAAATACGATGGCAAATATCCGATTCTGTTAATAATAGCTTATGAACACATAATGGCAATTCTTTTTGAACTTCAATAAGAGATTTTAGGATTTCAAACCAAGTTTTATCGGGAATAGAATCATCTCGGATTTTTAATGCCTCTCGATAAAATTTAGAAATTGAAAAAAAATGATGCAACTGTGGTAAATAATTGATTACAAAAAGCCCGAGTAATAGATATGAAATTACTACAAAAGCAACTGTAAAATTATTATTAGACTTGAAAATAATTGGAACATAAAAATATTCCAATACTATTGTTTCATTTACAATAATTCTAAAATTCACAAAACACAATTCAGTGAAAACTGATGCAATCCAAATTATGAAAAAAAACTTCAGGATTTGCAAAAGAAATTCTATGAATGTAACATAGAAACCATGTTGCTGGTGAAAATGATATATATTAGAAAAAAACTTATCGAGATTTTGAATGTGATCCCATGTTACTTTAGAGTGAATTTCAGTTGAAAACGGTTCATCTTCTTCAAGATTTTGATAATCACCTCTACTTACCATTAAATTATAAAGTTAAAGTATAATAAGAGGAAAAACCAAAATTAAATATCACTAACAATTGCCAAAAACAATTAAAAATAATCAGCTATATTCCATTTCTTCATATAAGTCTATAAAATTAAATATTTGATAAATTTAATTATGTATTTAAAATTAATATTTACTGTGGAATTTATTGTTTCAATAAAACAAATAAAATTAATGAACATTAATTATTAAACAATAAAAATGGAATTCATGCTAAAAAATGTTAATGCTTCTTATTAATTAGATATTTTCAAATTTTGTATAATTAGTTATGTAACAATTTAATAATGATTTATTTAGAAAAAACGGACGTAATAGTTAAAATTATTCAATTTATACTATTGGCATTTATTATAGAGAAAATCTAATAAGAAAATCAATATTGTCGAGGAAAAGTTTTTCATTTATACCATCTTGACAGACGTTATATGAAGAAATGCACATAATAATTAAAGAAAATTAAATATTTTCACTTTAGAACAATTATCCCAGTGATTTCCGGTCTGTGTTTATTGTTATCTTAAAATTTCCAATTGGTTCGACATAAATACACAATTATGAGTGCACCTGCACCCTTTCCCAATTTACATATAGCTAAATTAAATTTAGTCCTGACTAGAAAATGGCTAAAGAGTTTGTGAAAAAAAATATTCCATCAGTTATCAGTGGAGTTTTATTTCATGAACATAAAGAAGATCAACAGGTTCTAATAGAAAATGATGCGTGCATAAATTACTATGGGTTAGTTACAAATATTTCATACTATTTCATTAGTAATTCAAAGATTATACATAAATTATTTATCACAAAGTTTATTATTTTGGTAATAATTTTTACTTTATATTTTGAAAATTGAATTTTAAACAAATGGTTGATAATGAACAATCTTTTAGTTCGAGTACTGGAGTAACAAGAACATCAAGTGGTTTCAGTAAGTGTATTTTTACATAATAGATTAAATAATTTTAACAAAATTTTTTATTATTTTATTTATTAAAATGAATATTTTTAGTAAATTTTATTAAATTACATTAATTTAAACAAGAAAATTTATTCCATCTTAATAGCCGGAAAATTTATCCGGTGATAAGTTGAAAATTACATTAAGACTACTTACGAATAGTTTATCTTAGTAAATATAAAATTTTTTTTATTTCTTTTGCAATTCAATTTTTAATATTTTCTTTTCTAAATATTATTTTTATAATTTTTTTAATAAAATAGCTCGTAAATTGTAATTATTGTAAAAAGGTTCTGATGACAGGGTAGGAGGTGCAAGACAATCACCATTGCAGTATGTGGTTTGGCATTATCGTAATAGAACAGAATTCCTTTCCTGTTCGATAATAATGGCCTTTTTTCATGGAGAGCTGCATTCAATTTATCAAGTTGACTAAAATAGGTGTTTGCTTTAATGATTTACCCATGTCTAAGTAGCTTATAATACACTGGACCTCTTTTATCTCACCACAAACAGAGCATCACCTTCCATTGATAATAATCTAGTGTTTCTATAATTCTGGCGAATGTTCCAGGTTTGCAGTAAACTTCTTTCTCTTTATATTCTCGGAAAGGATCCACTTTTCATCTCTCGCAATGAGCCTTTCCAAAAATGGATCCACATTTTTTCTAATAATTTGAGATAAACATATCAGTTTGTAAAGCAAAGGGAATCCTTCTAGTACTGGTAGAATTAATTTCAGGATGTCATCTGGAAAGTCTTTATTACTGAGTTGAGGCAAATTTTCAGTAATAAAAGAATTGTGAAAGAAAGAATAGTTCGTTAGAGTGGAAATCAAAGAAATCTGTTGCATTATATGCTATAGAGTGTAGAGAGTGCATTAACTTAGTTGCCCTTTCGTTAAAGCGGTTTTTAAGTTTTTTGAAGTATTGCATCAATCAGTTGATAGAAAAAAGCTTGTTACAAAATAATGTTGATTCATTGCCTTCATGGGACACTCAGCCAGTGTTATCTAGTATAATGTAGTCATTATAAGCTCTACTTTGTTTGAAACGCTTAAAACGTGAAGTGAAATAGAAATCATTACTTTCACTAGCGTTTTTCCAAATTCGGTTAAATGTTTTATTTCAACGCAAGTTTTCAAATTATTCATTGGCATTTTTACCAAGTGCAATACCATTCTATAAACCAATTCTCTTTGCTTGAAGCATAGCCTTTGCTGGTTGAAGAATACTGAGAATTTCCGCAATAAAATTTGAAGTTTGGAGGAATTTGACTTTTCATAGCATCTTACTAAATCTAGTGGCCATTGCAATCCCCTCCGCATTGAGGCAAGCTTACTTTGTATGCGATCCAAGCAATTCAAAAGAATACTGGAGTAGGATGAGAAGATTGATTTTACAGTTGCTAGGTGGCCAGTAGACGCTTCATTTTTTCAACATTATATTCAGAAGAAATGACAGCCCTACGTGTGAAACATTGTTTTAGCTAACGGTCACTTTCTTGAAGACATCACTTGAGACATCATCTTTGTCGTGGGACATTACATTGGCTCTGCTATAAACCTGAAATATATATTTTTTGAGGTCCTGTCCGATTTTTTTAGACGTTATTTAATTTTCGTTGAAATGGAATACGAATCAAGTCGATCTAGTTACAGTAAGTTTACTTTACATATTTTATGGACATTGCTAAATGCTCAATGTTATTTTTGTCTGTCGTCCCATCATATTTTATAGTGAAACAGTCACCATCACTGATATATATTGCGTAAATGAATTTTTCCATAACTGTAGATTTTAATCAAGTAGGTTTTCTTTCTCGAAACCCCATAATTAGCATTTTTCACGATGCGGTTAAAGACTTGAAAGATGTGGCTTTTAAATGTATCTTTTAAACTTACGGTAAAATTTCAAAAAGTTAATTTTATGATAAACCTGATTTCATAAATCATAAAAAAATCCTTGTTATGACTTACCAAAATACTTCGCTTTGAAAGTACTAATGAAATTAAAATTCCAAAAACCTTTGGAGAAAATTCCCATTGCTCATTTCTTGGTGTATTTATTCTTAAAATTTTGCGAGCCTCTGGATTATAATATTTTTAATAAACATCAAAGCAATATGATTACCGTTTTTCAGACCATAAGGCGTAGTATCATTGATAGACTACTAACGGTTTTATTTTCATATATAAGGCGCACACATTAAATGACACAAAACTCCGATAAGTCAAACTTTATTCAACTCTATTATTAGGGGCACTGATGATTTTTGAGAAAATGAAAGGATTTTAAGTGCGCCTTATGGTCCGACAAAATACGGTAAAACATTTAATAAAGAACCTTATTCACTGAAATTTTCATAGTTCTTCAGATTAATAAAAAACTTCGTTTTAAAATTACTCTTTTAATGATATTTGTATCATTTTTTTTGTTTTTAATGTATATTTTATAATAGGCGATCATTGTCACGGCCCTTCAGAAGCAACAGGCGTTGATAAAAATGCAAGAAAAAAATTATTAGTGGCAAGTATTTTATGCTTAATTTTCATGATAGGAGAAATCGTGGGTAAGCGACAATTTTTGGTTTAAAGTTGTGAAAAATAGTTTTTCTAATTTAATTTAGGAGGAGTATTGGCAAGTAGTTTAGCTATCATGACAGATGCAGCTCATTTGTTGACAGATTTCGCAAGTTTCATGATAAGTTTGTTTGCAATTTATTTGGCATCCAGACCAGCAACAAAAAAAATGAGTTTCGGTTGGCACAGAGCTGGTATTTTCTTTTTATTTACTAGAGTTAAAACGAATTGAAATTTGTTTATAAAATTAAAATTAATTATAAAAGCTTATTTTTTATGCATTTTGTATCAATTACAATATGCTGCTATCAAAAAATTATGAATATCTATATTCAATTTTATTTCAGAACTTTGTTAAAAAAATTTGACAAAGAAAAATGACTGAGTAAAACAAATTTTAAACAAATTTAAAACAAATTTAAAACAAATTTTCAACAAATTTAAAACAAATTTAAAACAAATTTTCAAACAAATTTTAAACAAATTTACTTCAAAATTAAAAATGACTAAAATAATATTTTTAATTCTGCATTAGGCCAGGAAGTTAAGAACTCACCACGTAGCTTATAAATAAAACAAAAGTAACTAAAAGTTAATCAGAAGTACATCTAACTTTCTCTAGTCAAATTTCAAAAGTGGAGATTAAGTTTAGTGTTAAATTAATTTATATTTATAAATGAGAGAGACGTAAAACATAATAATATTTGTCTATTCTTATAATACAAATGAGGTACCCAAACTCATTATAGGCCAACAACATTATCTGAGATTATTTGTAATTCACTATTTCAATACCTGTATCAATAATGAAATCAAATTTAAAATCAAAAAATTTAACATAAAAAGTGCTCTTTTTAATGGATAATGCACCTCCTTACTCATTGCACTATTTACTCAATAATATATTTAAAATGTTGCACCGCAATAGACCATGATATGGTAGAATATATATATATATATATATAGAAAATAATTTTGAAAAAACTGTATGGGTAAAAAAAAGTAATGTGTTGGGTTATTAAATAAATTCGGCTGAATACAAATAATAATCTGCACATGTAATTTAGAATAAAACAACAAGACCGAATACAATAAGTTTCATTTCCACAAAAATTCAAAAAATTTCATTTTTTCAACAAAAATGTTTGATCAACAAACACTTGTTCGAAGGAAAAAGACTGAAACTATTTTATTTTTTACGAATCTAATCAACACTATTCACTAAACCAAGTACTCTTCAGAACACTTAATACATTTTAACACTATTTGTCTTCAACCTGGTAAAGCAAAATAGACAAATTTCGCCTTCCTCTATATAAAACCAAGCCCACATAAATTTACCAAACAATACCAAACAATACCAAACAATACCAAACAATACCAAACAATACCAAACATTACCAAACATTACCAAGTACATTGATGGAAAAATGCCTTTAGGAAACGTTCGTAAATTAAGTGTTGGAGGGGGTGTTGAAATTTGTTACGGAGAGTTACAGGGGGAGGGGTTAAAGATTTTGTTACGTAACACAGAGAAATTTTCAAATAAAAAAGGCAATTTATTACATTTCATTAAAAGTTTTGAAAAATCCTACACTTTGAAAAGTAAATTAAGTTCAGTACTTGTAAAATAAAATTTGGATTTTAGAGCCATGAACAAGAATGAAAAATAAAATCAATTATATTAAGTTTTTCAAAAAGCTTCTCCAATGAAATAAAAACCACGAAATCAAAGAGATTACAACGAGTTTTGGAATTCAATTAAAAATATCGAAAATCTGGACGATATGTGTTGAAAAAGTAAGAGAGCTAAAGATAAGTCAAAGCTGGTTAAAAGGAACTATCCAATCTTTCTTCCAGTCATCACAAAGTACATCAAATTCTGTTGTACAACTATCATCTACACAGAATATTGAATCCATTCAAAATGAAAGTCAAATAGTAGAGCCAACTGAAGCAAATCTATCTGCGGAATTCGTTTCACAAAATGACTCAAAATGTCCAAAACAAATGCAAATTCTAAACCGTATTAATATCATAAAAGCTGATTTCTATGGTTTACAATTACGTGAAAATTCAGGTCTGCTTACAAATGATGAGGATAGTGAAAAGAAAATATTGAAGAAAGTAAAGGAAAAGTTAGAGAAATCAATAAAAAGTTTGCAAGGTAATCAAAAGCGACAAAAAGAATTCAGATTGCAAAGAAAGCGTCAACATGATCAGATTATTCAAGAAAATCCCGGATTAGCAGCAAAATTACGAGTTAATTGCTTAAAGAAAGACCATCAATCGTTGACGAGCAACGTGAATTATTATCAACGATTATAAATATTGCTACACACGGTTCTGAGCTGATGATAAACGACGTTGTGAATCATTGAGAACTGTGAAAATTTGAATGAGCTCACTGAAGCATTGCGTCGAGATGGATTCGATATTAGCAGGTCTACAGTTTATTATCACTTGTTGCTGAAAAACTCAAATTTAATTCTAAATTTTGTGTGACAACAATAAATAATTTGCTTGAGCTTTGCTTCGTTTCTTGGCTCCGCAGAAGTTTCAATTATTCATCAAGATGACAAGGCGAAAATTCCTATCGGACTGCCAGTGGCTAGCTGTCAAGCTCCACTTTTTATGAACATGGTATATCGTGTACGTTTGCTTGATCATGACTGGATTATTGCTGAATGGCGTAAACTTACGCCATCTGTTTACGCAACTATTTGAATCAATTTTGACGGCTATGGATCAACTAATTCTGCTCAATATTCAGGACAAACTTACATATCAATTCGTTTTGGTAAACATTTAAAATATACAGCTTTCTCTCACGCAAAGGAATTTAAAAGACTTTATGATCTCGATTAATTCAAATCTTTTCTGTATGACAAAAATGGACTTCCAAAACAAGTTATGATAATTTTAGTTGATGATGGGCCAGATGAAAATCTACGATATCAAAGAACTATCGAAATCGCCATATATCATTTTATTGAAAGAAGCTTAGATGCATTATTTCTTGTTCATCAAAGCGCTTTCAATCCAGTTGAACGTAGAATAGCGCCACTTTCTAAACAGCTCGCTGGACTAATTTTACCTCATGATCATTATGGTACACACTTATATTTGCACGGCAAAACAATCGATATAAATCATAAATCTGAGACTTGGATCGCTTAGCATGTAAGATCAACACAATACATGACTCAAATCGTGAAGTGTAACGATGACATATGCTGTTCACTGTTTCGTGGAAGTTGTCCAAAAGTGCTCAAGTCTCGATTTTTACCACCCCCAATATCACTGGGTTATTCGCCTATGATTGACATAGTTTCAGTTGAAAAGGAGAATTTCAAGTATACATCATTATTTCAAAATCTTGCATTCGACGTCGCTGACATGCCCTATGATAACTGTTGCCCGAGTATCAAAAAAAATTCAAATCTCGCACTTGTCCTAAATGTGGAATTAATTTTGCTTCCTTAACATTACTCCATAATCACCGCAAAATACATATTAGATGTCTGGTTTCTTGAATTAATAATATCCATAATATTTCAAAATAAAACAAAATTATATTTTTAAAGACAACACAAAAAATCTCTCTTATTTAAATAATCTCTGTTTTTGGCTTTGAGGATATTTTCGAACGCATAAGTTAAACGCATAAGTTGAATTGGGAATATTCATTCACAAGCATTCAATAAATATTTTATATTTTAATTTTCAATCATTCTTAAATATGTTTAATTTACCGTCAAACCAATTAATAACTTCGATATTCATATTTAATTTATTATTTTAATTTATAATTTTATTATCTACTTTTATTATATTATTTAAATCTATTTAAAATTGAGAATTAAAAANATGCGAATGGATCGACTAAAATTATTTAAACTTAGCCAATGCGATAATCTTACAATCAGTCGAGAAAGGAAATATTTCAGTAATAAGCTTAGATAAACATTTTCAGTGCCCATGGGAGAATGAATAATTTTTAAGTTAGATAAATTATTGAAAAATGATGAGAACAAATAAAATGAAAATAAGTTAGAACTTGATTTAAATAAATATTATTTGATCAAAATATGAACTTTAAAATTTTTTGTTACGTTACGTGACAAGGGGACAGCGCCGGTTTTGAGATAATTATACGCCCCAGGCGAAAATTATAAAAAGCGCCCTATTTTAAAAATTAGGTACAAAAATTATGATAAAATAAAAAAGTTTAACAAAAAACAATCCATTTATTACTTTATTTCATTTTTTTCGATTGACATATATATAAAAAAAACAGAATTTATAAGAATGATTTTTCCTGGCTTTCATGTCTGCAAATTTTTCTATTGCTGCCTCCAAATTTAGGTTTGCTACAACATTATTTTCAATTGAAATAATGGCCAAATTATTCAACCTATCTTCCGTCATAGTAGATCGCAAATACGTTTTTATTAGTTTTAATTTACTAAAACTTCTTTCACCACTCGTAACACTAACAGGAATTGTTACGAGGATTCGTAAAGCCACCCACAGATTTGGTACTGTACTTTTCAAATTATTATCATTGATAAATTGTAAACATATTAAAG
Source organism: Schmidtea polychroa (assembly GCA_959609185.1). NCBI lineage: Eukaryota > Metazoa > Platyhelminthes > Tricladida > Dugesiidae > Schmidtea > Schmidtea polychroa. The sequence continues at coordinate 21,029 of CAUHTR010003423.1, forward strand.
GATCTTTAACATCATCTGGTACCAATTGCTTCAATGATTCGATTTCCTCGCACAATTCTATTCCATTTATATCACTACTGGCCTCATTTGTTAATTTCAGATGTAAATCTTTGCAACTCTTCAGCAAATCACAACGATTTTTATTATTGTGAATATTGAACAAAAAACCCCACGAATCTTCGAAATCTTTCATTTGCTGAAACCTTTCTGATATAGATATCAACGATTGATCCAGCATAACATTAAAAACATGATTTTTATAATATTTTTCTGGGTCATTTACATCTGGAGTTTCATCGTCACACTCATAACTAAATTGTTTTGTCGCCTTCTGATTCTTACAGCTTTAAATTGTGCGTTCACGTTTAATAGCGCAGCGAGATCTTTGGCCGATTTTAAAGCATCAGAAAAACCGGAGTCTCTATAATTTTCTAGAAAAATCTTACAATTCCGAAGAAGCTCGATGGCGTTACTCATATCAAATGTAGCTTTTTGCATGGATTTGCTGACAATATTAAATTTTGACAAAAGTACGTACCAGACAGATAATGTTAACAAAAACTCGAAATCTTCTATTTTTTCAGATAAAGAGCTAGCTTCTGAAACAACTGCAGCATCTAATATTGTGTCTTGCAACTCATTTAATGCGTTTCTAATTTCCGTGATTTCAAACATAATTGCTTTAATGCATTCGATTCTACATTCACACCTCGTTTCACTTAAAGGTTTAGGATTTAATGATTTAATATGTTTTTTCAATATATTCCATCGTCCAACAGATGCAGCAAACAAAGTATAAATTCTTTGAACATATCCGAAAAACTTTATGCACATTATTGAAGAAGAAACACTATCACCAATTAGTAGGTTAATTGAGTGACAACCGCAAGGCATAAAAAACGCTCTTGGATTTTCTTTTAAAATTCTAGCTTGCACTCCTTTAATTTTACCTTTCATATTAGCGCCGTTATCATATCCTTGGCCTCTACAGTTTGCTAATTCCAAATTGAATTCTTCTAAACTTTCAGAAATATCATCATATAATCCTTTTCCAGTAGAATCAAAAACTGGTTTAAAGGATACAAAATGCTCTTTTATTTCCATATCCTCAACATCATAAAATCTTAAAGTTATGGAGAGCTGTTCGATATGGCTTATGTCAGGTGTGCAGTCTAAAATAATCGAAAAATATTTCGATTTACGAACAGAATCCAAAATATGACTTCTTGTCATATCACCAAGTGTACTTATTAATTCGTTTTGTATAGTTTTTCCACAATAATGAACATGAATTTCTTGTGAGACCACCCTGCGCAAATGCTCATTTAATGGTAAATCAAATTTTCCTAGAAGTTCAACAAGGCCTAAAAAATTTCCATTATGCGGAACAAATAACTTATCACAAGAACCCCGAAATGCTAAATTATTTTTTGACAAAAATAATGTTATGTTTATTAATCTTTCTAGTACCTTTTTCCAATTATATTTTTCTTGGACTATCAAAGACTGCAAATTCTTATCAATAGTTTTATTGCCCTTTAATCTTAATCGAGTTTCTATCCAGTTTTTTTCACATTTTAAATGTGAAACTGACCGTTCGTGCATTTTCAAGCTGTCGTGAATATTTTTTCCAATCCCATAAACCAGATTTGGCTAGATTTGACCTACCTGATGGATCAAAAGTTTGCAAAAAAAACAAAATACAGAATTTTTGGATTCTGAATAGTGCAACCATTTTCTTAGGAATTTTTCACCATTACTTATTTGACGATAAAAAAGCGAATTGGAAAAGCTTCGATTATTTTCATCTCTTGGATAAATATGTTGTTGATTACACCTTTCTTCGTTTCCATATAAGTCAGTTACAACTATATGGTCAATTTCCGTATGTTTTAAATTTTGTGGCCATAGCCCAATATCATTATAATTTAAAATATTTTCAAATACAGAATGAGTTGAATCACAAGGAACAATTATTTCAGTTCCGTGAGAAGACATTAAATTATCCTCATTGATAATATTACAATTTTCAGCTTCTGATGACACATTACCTATATCGTCCTCTGAGCTTGAAGATGTTGACTCGAAATGTTGATTATCATCGGCTACTGATTTACTGGAATTAAAATATTTCAATATTTTATCGTGCTTATCAGCTTGTTGTTGTCTATTTATTTTTCGTTTCCGATATTCATACCCACTCAATTTTTTTGGTGGCATCTTACCTATGGCATAAATTTATATAAATATATTATATATCTTCCAATATATTTTTAAAAAATGATCTTAATCTTACCTTACCTCTTATATATTTATATTTTTAAAACAGAATAGGAATACAAATTTAATTTGAATAAACTGCAACAACACAACACATTAGTTACACACTTGAAACAAAAAAATTGTTAAAAAAAAACTGGTAGCTATAGCTGTTAATTTAACTCGCACATCAGTTTTTGTAATACATACATATAATTTTTTTTATTTCAATTTTCAATACATATCAGAATTTCTCAGAATTGGAAATTCGTATATTTTGCATGTACTTTTTTTTTGTTTTTTCTTATTTTCAATTTTTTTTAAAACGGTTGGTTTCATAGATAAATTTCAAAATATAAAGTTTTGGAGGCTTATTTTATAATTTACTTTGATTGTTTATAATAAATTTTGGCGCCCTCTAAAAAAAGGCGCCCTAGGCTATGGCCTAGGTCGCCTGGCCCTTGGGCCGGGCCTGCAAGGGGATTTCAGAATTTGTTATTATTTGTTACAAGGAGGCCGGGGAGGCAAAATGTCAATTTTTAGCGTTACGTTATTTACGAATGTTCCCTAATAAATCAACTTTATTATCAAAAGAGGAAAATCTTATCCAATACTATAAAACTTAAACATTTAAACAATTTTTCTGGAAAATTATTTCATTCATCATTGTTAGGGATATTTAAATAACTAATTTATAAATAAAATATATATTGTATTATAAGTAACAAATAATATTATATAGTAAAAGTATAATAAATATAAATGCTGGCACGCATAATTATCATTATTATTAAATTAATTAATTCGCCATTTACATTGGTTGTTTGAATAATACCGATTATTACGCAATCACATTTTTTTTGAAAATATTTTTAAGCAAGTAGAACTAAATTATTAATAATCATATCACTTGTCTTGGTGGTTGTCATAATTTAAGTATAAACATTGAATACATGAATAAACCTTTAAAAAGTAGAAAGGTTTCTTAGAAGGAATTCTTGTTTAATGGGATAGAAAGTTATGCACGACGGAAATAATTTAATCTTATTGTCACCTCAAGAAAAAGTAAAATAAAATAAAGTATAGTAATTTCCCTAAACTTAACAAAATTCTTGTATAGTTTGCAATTAAATGTTGTTTCAAAAGAAGCGATGACTTTCCACATCAAATTTTAAATTAATTAAAATAAAATCAATGTCAATTTCCATCATCTTAATTTCAGACTAGTGATCAATATTTTATTTATTTATATTCTGAAATTAAATCTGATACTAATAGATCTATGGTGAATAAAATAAAAGATATTTTTTACTTAAAACAAATATGCTGAAGTTTCAAACTCTCAGCTTTAGTCACTTAAATAAATAACGATTACGCTGATTTAAATATTTAATAGTTCAATTAAATGTTTTAACAGATTAGATTACCTTAACTAAAATGTTTTCAAATGCTGTTGCTCTAGCTAAATTGTATGCTTTAGTTTAATTTTCTAGTCTTTGAGACTTAGAATCCTAAGATACAAGATTTTTTTCGTGGCTATACAGAAAATTTCTTCAGTGATTATATTATTTTCTGTTGAAGTTTGATGAGGGATTTTTATTTTTTTATTTTATTTTTAAATTTTTTGCGTCCTTTCAGTAAAATTTTTATAAAATGTTATATTTTACTATTATTACTGCTATTATTATTACCATTATTATTATTATTATTATTATTATTATTATTATTATTATTATTATTATTATTATTATTATTATTATTATTATTATTATTATTATTATTATTATTATCTATTATTATTATTATTATTATTATTATTATTATTATTATTATTATTATTATTATTATTATTATTATTATTATTATTATTATTATTATTAGTATTATTATTATTATTATTATTATTATTATTATTATTATTATTATTATTATTATATATGTATTTACAATTATTACTCTTCAATAGATAAAATAACTTTATTAAATATTAGCATAACACCTTCACATAACACATATATAAGTTAAATTATGTACTTGTCATATAATCCTATAATTCAAATATAATTATATATATATATATATTATATATATTATATTAATATATATATATATAATATATATATTACATATATATATATATATATATATATATATCTATATTAATATATATATATATATATATATATTTAAATATCATATCCAGTTATAAATAAAAAATCATGAATTACTTAAAAAATGAAAAAAGAGATGTTTGTTTTAATAATACAAAAAAAATGTATAATATTGATTTCTATAATTTATGTTGTATGTGACGCGTTCATTCTTTGAGATAAGTTTGTGTGTTATCTATTTGACATAAATTTAATAATATTGAAGAGTTAAATTATTATTTTCAATAGCAACACAACAGGAAACTAATATCTCATTTTAATTTTCCAAAAATTTATAAGTGAATAGTTTACAATATGGTTATTTTTGGGCGCGTTTACGCTTAGATGCACTAGGCGCATGTCTAGGGCCTCAAAATCTTGAGTTGCCCCCAATCAAATGAAATAAATTAAAATTTTTAAAATTAAAATTAACAACTGAATTTTGACTTTAATGACTTATTTTCAATATAACCTAACCCTAATCCATGCATAATGTATCTAAAACATAAAAATAATTAAATTATTTAAAAAATATCTAGTTTTACATGATAATTGGAATATTTTATCATTTCAATTAATTATTTTCCCTATGTTCTCCGTTACTTTTAATTTTTTCGTTTTTATGCAAAACAACATCGAACTCATTAGCTATCAACTAGCCGCATCACCAACGACGGCCGCCGGCTGTAGTTTACGTCACTAATGTAATATAATATTGAAATTTATACATTAATGAATATTAATTAAAATCTGTCTTAATGGAACGTAGCTACGAATCTTGAGCTGCAAAACGAAAGAAGCGTGTCGTTGATGTAGTTAATGTTACTGCTAATACGGATTATAATACAGTGCAAAAGACAACAGTTGCCATTCCTTAACTTTCACAAATGTTAATTTAATAGCAGTTCATAATAATAGCCTCTTTATCGTTCAGATCACAAAATGCACAATAATGCATTCCCCGAAACTGATATAGTATATCCTAAAGATGTTGGTCAGTGGCCTGATAATATAACTGATAAGTTGAGGGAACAATTTTTGACTCAGAAACCAAAAGATGTGAATATTTAAATGACCAAAATCATGCATGACATTCAAGTCGAAGATACAACCGACAATTTTCTGAGAAAGGATTTTAATTACGAAAAGCATCCGGAACCAGAGAATGGGTAATTTATAGTGAAACAACCGGCAAAATATTTCACTACATTTCTACTAAGAAAACAAAATTAACTAAAATTATAAATCATTTCGATTGGAAAAACGTATCAGTGGTACTAAATACACATGAAAATTCAAACGACCACAGGTGCTCAATGATAACTTGGTATTGAAAACAATGACACTACGTATGAAGATAAACGGCCGAGAAAACGTACTTTGTTTTTTGTGGAAACTGCCAATAATGACTTCATGATGAAAGGACGGGAAAATTTCATTGTTGAGACTTTAAACGTCGTTTGTGATAAGTCAGTTGTGGAGCTCCAAAACCACTTGAAAGCTTATGAAGACATAAATAGCCGGTTTTGAGTATTTTTTGCAAATCAACAACTTAACAACGGGAGTGATAGAAACACGATAAAAACTTTGATGGATACATACAAGGATGACATTGACTGTGACATGTTTAAGGACGAGCTTGATCCTTGCAAAAAATGAAAACATCACAAATCCCATCGATATGTATCAGCTCGTGATACGTGGTCTACAGTTCAAATTTCCAAATTTCTGCTGAAATGCAGAAAGAAAGCACTATAGGGGGATGACTTAGCGGTGAATAAAATTTCTTGGAATTTTTTATTCGCATGTTTTGCAACTTTAACTCTATAATCTATATCCTCTTATTTCTATAATGTTATTTTTGACTATTATACTAGTTGGTAAAAAAGTAACAGCGATTCAATTTAAAATTTTTTGAAATGAAACTTGATATTATAATGTTATAAACATATCGCATTACAATCATTTTACAACAAAGTTGCTTTTCATGCTTTTTTTTCACTAAAATCAAATCGAATCACATTCCTTGAAAATAGTCTCTATAAACAATTATTTTTAAATCATTGTTAAAATCACAAAACGGCTTCTATTTCAAATTCGAGTTTTTGGATAACGTTTTGCACATAGGTTAAGGCTACGCACCAGTAGTCTATTCTAAATGTAAATGTTCAAAAGACCCCCAAAAACATGTGCGCCTAGGGCCTCATTTTCTGTAAACACGCCACTGCTAGCAAGTGAACAGAAAATCCACGATATTTTCCCTGAATATTATCAGTATCATTAGTAGAATTTCTTGATGATTCCACACTGAAATCTTAAATATTAAACTCTTTTAACAAAAGTCTTTCATTGATGTAATTATTTACGAATTTACATTCAATTGTGTAAAAATGCTTGAAGAGTTTTTCGTGTGCATGAAATGATGAACAGAATTTTTTCATGAACCTTTGCTTTTCTCTTGCTTTTCGACATTGATGATTACTAAAACTTTTTATAAAGATATTGTCCTCTAAATCTCGTCTGTATGCTAAACAAATCGAACAGTACAACCACTTACGATTTTGACAATAGATTTTTTTATTATAAATTTTAGTATTAAACACTATTTTTTGGTAGGTTGCTTCAGATTATACTTAAAGTAATCATTCATATTACTGTTTTGGGGCTATATGAAAATTTGTTAGACGTCGCCCTCTAGAATGGGAATATTGACTTCTTTTGTTTCCAAAATTTTATGTTGTTCGTAAGAATATATTATTAAAGCAAAAACAATTTTCCAATAATATATGTGTAGAATTTAACTAAATATAATTAATATTCCGTGCAATGTTATTATACAATTTCAACATACCACAAACATACGAATATGTAATAATATTTTTAAATATTTCTTACACCTCTCCTTTTAAACTATATCTTTAGTTATTAAATTATTTTAGTCATTCTACATTTCTCTTTTTATTTCTCCTGTTGGCACTTTTATCAAATAGCTCCGATCATGTCTTTTTTCAATTATTTCTTCAGGACCATCATATCTATCCTTTGTTGTTACATCTTCCTTAATTCATATCTTATCACTGACAGCAAATTAGTTCGAGACTCATTGTTATAGGATATTTTTCTATTTTTCTATTCTATTTGCATCTTAATTCTTTTTTTATTCTTTTTTTATCTGTTCGATATATTATTCCATATTCCAATCTTGGTTGTCGTTTGACTGCCATTCTTTATATATTTTTTTCCATTCACTACTGCTCGATTAAATCCAATTGCCTTTGAATTGTTGAATTAAGCATAAATTCCACTTCTGGTAATAAAATTATCTGTACAAATTATCTGTTTATAGCAGATTCAATTTAAAAGCTGTGTAAAATTTGAATTAACTTTTAAAGAAGAGGAAGAACTAATTTCAGTATGTATTAACCGAGATTTAATTTCAAAACATTCAAAATAATCAATTAATTCTTTCTGGATTAATCTTATATACTATTATCCTAAGATATCACAAAAAGCTTTAAGTGTGTTATTACAATTTTCCACATCTTATTTGTGTGAATTCGGATTTTAGTCTTTGACCAACATAAAAAACGAAAAACATACCGAGTTTTGAATAAGGAGCATTATCAATTTTACGCCCAAATATAAATGAAATTATAAAATATCAACCATAAAAACATGGATTTAGAAACTCTCTCTATATTTCACTCTCTTAATTTCAACATATTTTAGATATAATTGTGTTATCTCTTTAATCCAAAGTTAATGAATAGATAAGAAAATTTATATTGAAATAACACTAGATTTGACATATCAATATTTTTGAAATTAACTCAATTTCCGTGATCGGATCAATTTGAAATTTTGATAACATGCGGTGTTCTCGACAACGATTCTACTTACCAAATTTCAGCTCAACCCTATCACGGAAAGTAGGTTAATTTGACATAACCAAATTTAGGTGGCACAACCAATCAATCAATCAAACGCGAAGTTTATATGGAGTGAGTAAAAACACCAAGGTCAAATTTCATATTAAATGTAAATTGCAATTTAATATTAAATGAACATTTTGTTTACGTGGTAAAGCAATTTCATTTTATATTTCATTGAAAATTATAATCGTATGCTATTTTTACAAAAGATATTTATGTATATATGTATATGTATTATATGTATGTATAAAGGTACATAAATTAATTAACCAATTAAAATTCCTTTAAATTTAACTTAATGTTAGTGCACCAACAAATTATTAAATTATTAAAAGTGTACCATGTTAAAAAAAGGTTTAATAGATTGAATTTTTAATATTTTTTTAATTGCCGAGTAAAGTTATACTAATGCACATGAGTTTTCTATGGTTGAAAAACAAAAACAAGACACAATAAGAAGTAATGCCAAAAAGCTTACAAAATTTAAGAATGATTCATCTTTAGAGCAGTAATCAGGCCCGTCGACAGCAATTCCGGGCCCCTAGGCAGAGCATTTCATGGCCCCTAAACAATTGTTAATCTTACAACGCATAAAATAACAGATGATGTTTTATTTGACGTAGTAGCCTGTGGCCCGTGGGTGTGTTTTATAGTACACAAATAATATGCATGGTTTCAGTTTCAGTAATCATGGTTAGTAAATATAACGGTTTTTAATTCCAGCATTAAAAAAACTCAAAACTTTATTTAGTTTATTTTTGAATATTGATACTGATGTTGATCTAATTACATGTTGCTGTTAGTTCGATTTATTCTGATGGAATTCAGATGCTTAAACTTTAAACTGATTATAGTTAAGTCAACTTAAATGTCAGTAATATTATATTTAAATACATAACAAATCGAACCCGGGCCCCTGGACATTTACACCACTGCCCCTTTCGCTCTCGGCGGGCCTGGCAATAATTATGATTGTGGAAAATTATCAAAAAATCGTCCAAAATGAGAAAGGTTGTAAGCCAATAATTGAAGAACTAAAAGATGAAATTTTTAATTTATTCGAATTTAATTAGAAAAAAAAGAAAATCTATAAAGATGGAAAAATCCATAATGGAAATGCAATTAATAAAAATTAAATAAATTTGAAAATTTAGAAAAACATATTAAAAATAAAATCAGTAAAAAATTTATATACTGCATTTAAGTCGTTCTTGATAATATTTGTTTATTCATGTTGTCGTGCTTCAATAGAAATATGGTTCATTATAGTGAAATTATAATTGTTTTGGGTTCTGAAACTCATGAGCGTATAATTGAGGGGATGCCAAATGGAATGGCGACGTGATAGGAGAAATCGTGTGAAAGGATCCTGAATGATGCGATTCGAATAAAAATGATTTTCAGAAAGGGAATTAGAACGTAATACCGGACGGGGAATACCGATCTAACACCCAAACTTACTATTGAGAAGACCAGCAAGTGTAATCATTAAGGAAAGACTGGGAATTTCCTTGAGTCGCCGGTAAATTTAAACGGTACATGATGATATTTATTTCATTCAATAAATGCAAAAAAATACAAAGCGGGCAAGAAGGAACGGATTCAACGATTGGGTTGGAAAGAGATTCAAATTACGGGCTAGGCTCGACGCCATGCGCGCAGAGTCGTGATGATGGAGGAAGTGTCGTATCCACAGAGGAAGTCCAACGTTGATTATTCACCAACATTATAGTGTCTTTTGCTTGACTGCCGATTTGATTTTATTCCCAAAAGATTTTTTGGTGTACTTTAAAGTTTAATTTGAGTGTTAAGGTACGAAAGCAGCTGTAGAATAAATCGGACGCGTACCTTTTTTACATAATCCAGTAACCTTTTGAGTGGTCGCTGATTATAGTTATATGGGGTGAACTCACTTCTCATGAGCACTTACCCATTTAATACATCAGTAACATTGATAATTCAGATGGTATTAGACAGAGCCTGCGAAAAGCAGGGGCGACAGGGGCATGTGCCCAGGACGCCACTTACTATGGGAGCCATAAAAGGGTATTTCATTTTTTATTTTCGCCGTGGATCTACTGCACGATAAATTGTTTGGGACTATAAGTGTTGTTTGTGTTAAGTTAGTTGTGGAGCTCCAAAACCACTTGAAAGCTTATGAAGACATAAATGGCTGGTATGGAGAATTTTTTGGAGTTTGGGACAATATTCTGAACCAGATTAGCTGAATTGATTTGATTTTACAACAATCGAATATATCAATAGATAATGCAGCAAAACAAATACATTATTTGAAAAAGGCAACGGAGGACCTGCCGGAAAAGGACCCGGAGTTTGCACATGTAAGAGAAATATTCATTTGTAATAATTTGACAATTTCTGCAGAATTTTCCGCAAGTAGACATCGAAAAATTAAAAAAAATATATTTCTTTGCATACATTGCACCTGATGAACGTTTGTTCGAAATATTTTCTTATGTGTCTGGCAGTTTTCCACTGTGCAATTGTTTTGTTTTTTTGTGTTGTTTGTCAGAGCATCCCACAATGTCCAAGATTTATGTGCTATACAAATTGGAAGGCCAGTGTGTTTAAGTTCTTTCGGGATCTTGAAGTAAAATATTTTAATTGAAATCTTAACCAGTGGAAACATTTAAAAGAAAAATGTCAGATTTATAAAGGCAATTCTCATCATAAACAGACGGCAAATTATCAACACTATAGAAGAGATCAATGAAATCACCAGTTTGAATTTTCTTTTATAAAAATTAATTTAAAAATAGTTTATAAAAGCTAGATCAAATTTAAAGGAAGTAAACTTTTAGAGATCATTAGGAATAAAAATACAAATATAAACATTTTTAAAACTTTTTAAATTGCTTATGTAAATAGTTATTGGAAACTTTATTTTTATAAATACTTTATGATATCTATACTTATTAATAAATATACTTATTAAATATATTTATACTAATATAGGATATACTTATTAAAAGAAGTTTCTATGAGCTAATTATAGAAGCTTTAAAAACTTAAAATTTTTTAATGTTTTGTTTTGAATTTTAAAGGAAATTTAAATATTAAAAAAAATTTCAAATCTTCAAAAAAGTTTATTTTTAACCAATGAGAAGTAGGATAAAGGAAATAAAAAAGAAGATCAAAAAATTCTTACATTTTCTTAAATATATAATTTGCTGCAAAAGACTTAAATTATCATTTAATTCTTTACCATTTAATTAATGATGTTACCAAGAAATCATCTCTTTATATTATTATTATTATTATTATTATTATTATTATTATTATTATTATTATTATTATTATTATTATTATTATTATTATTATTATTAGTATTATTATTATTATTATTATTATTATTATTATTATTATTATTATTATTATTATTATTATTATTATTATTATTATTATTATTATTATTATTATTATTATTATTATTATTATTATTATTATTATAAAGACAATTACAGTTTACAATTATCATTGTCTTCAAATTTTTTAGAAGTAGTTGGTGCTCTGGTATCAGTTCTCCTGATATGGGTGGTTACAGGAATTCTCGTTTATTTAGCAGTTATGCGAGTTGTCAGCATGAAATTTGAAATTGAAGGCAGAATAATGTTGATCACGTCTATTGTTGGAATAATTATTAATTTAATGTTAGAAATTTATCTTATTGTTAGTGTGCCACAAAATTTTTATATAATAATAATAATAATAATATTACAAAGCATGTTTTCAGAAGATTTTTTTATGTTGGACAAATATTTTAAAAAATATCATTAAAATGTTAAATTCTTAATCCTTATTCTTTCCAGTTCATATATATGATTTTGTTCACTAAATTTATACTCTTAATCTAACCTAGTCTAAAATTTATTTTGCTCCTTGAGATTTTGTTATAAAGGGTTTTTGATGTACTTTCATTTTATTACGGCAATATAAATCACTACAACTCTCTCAATAAGATGCCAGGAACTAATTTAACTCTCAAAATGAATTTAAAGTCAAAATGACGGATTTCAAATTTTTTGTTTAAATTTGTTTAAAATTTATTAATACTTTATAAAAGTTTATAATGATTTTAATACGGCATTAAAACAGTGTTTCCACGAAGGGGCATCACGCTTCAAAGGTGGGACACGTCAGCAATTATCAACTATTACACACACAAATATAATATGCTCATTCACAACTAATTATAACAACGTGCATACAGCAATTTCATTGAACATTATTTTTGCATACTGGTAATACTCATTATCGAAGTTTGACAGCTACTTCAAAGGGGCCGGTGTGGTATATTACTTTTGAAAATACTACGATGGGTCATGGTATAAAGAAGTTCGGCAAATATTGCATTAAAGTAATTAAAATATTATTTTTATTTTTGATATAAGTACATTAATTTCAATGATATGCTTAACGTATAACTAAATATATTAATCAACTCTGATAGTAATTTTGATAATTTAAATTATTGTAACTTCAATTTTCTAAACAACTTTTATGAAATGATGTTTATATTGTTATATCATAAGATTGGCAAAAGTTTAGTACAAGATGATCAAATGTTATAAAGGGGTTACAGTTAATTGCATTAACTGATATTTTCAGGATACACATTTTTAAAATTTGACCTATAGTTGAATAAAATTAGAGTTTGGTAGGATAAAATGTGCTCTTGATCAAATAATACTAACTCAGTACAAATAATCTTTATTAAAATTACAGTTCACAATTCGTTTTCCAAATATTATCCAATCAATTTTGCTTGGTCTAGAATCAGGTAACGCAAAAGAAAACCACCTCAAGAAATTATTTAAACGAATCTGATTTACTTAACTAGAATTCTCTCGCTTTACCAAAGACACTCTTTACCTTCAATTTTATACTCTGTAATTCTGAAGACTTTTCCCTTTATTTATAATTTCAATTTTTATCTATTTTTTCTTATTTTCATCGACCAGTCGTGGCAACTTCACTGAGTTGGTAGTTCCTTTTATAATGAATTCTCTCCTCATCACAACTGATGATTGAAATTTCACCCTTCAAGAAAAATTTAATTAACTTGATAGACTTTTATTTGGCTTGTCAAGATCGGAGATGGCGTTCTTAACTTAATTTATTTGTTTTCGAAATAAATCAATTAGTATATATTAAATAACTTTATATAGGGACACCCAATGGATTTCTATTACTATATTCATGTTCGTCTCATTGGTTGCCACCCGCTCACCCGTTTCCTCAAAAAATGTTCATTTTAATTTTTCTATTATTTTCTGAATTTTATTAAATTGTCCTTTTTCTCATTCTGTACACAGATATCTATGCGCTTGGACTTTATTTTACACGAATGAAAACAACCCCAACAATATTAGCATCGAATCCTGATTACCATACCGCAATTTTTGAACAATGTTAATAAATTTTTTTATCATTAAATTTTAAATATTAAAAATCTTTTGATAGATATTTTTATTAAAATTATAATTAATTTGTTTTCTTTAAATTAAGAATGGCCGCCACACTTCATCAACACGGTCACACACATGGATCCAGTAAACCTAATAATGAAAGTCAAAAGGAGCATGGACATAGCCACGAGAAATCCGAAAAAGAAAATATCAATGTTCGCGCAGCATTTATACATGTGATAGGCGATTTAGTACAAAGTATTGGAGTATTTATTGCAGCTCTTGTCATTTATCTCAAGGTGAAATTTCTTTTTTTCTTTTCTATTTTCTTTTAATTTATAATTAACAAAATATTTCAGCCAAAATACAAAATCGCGGATCCGATATGTACATTCATCTTCTCCATTTTGGTTCTGATTACTACAATTAATATTTTACGAGATACCATGGTTGTTTTGATGGAGGGGACTCCTAAGGATTTGGATTTCAATGAAGTAAAGGCGGCATTCTATGATTTACCTGGAGTAATTGAAGTTCATAATTTACGAATGTGGAGTTTAACAATAAGTAAAACTGCTCTTTCCGTTCACATTGCTATAGGTAATATGCATTTTAGTAATATTTTATAAAATAAGATTTTACTAAGTCTTAAAATAAATATTTAAAATTTGGACAAACGAATATCTAAAATATACATCTCTCTCAATGATTGATGTTTCTAAGGTTTGTAGATCCAAGTTTTAAACCATTTTGTGGATTTATAGATAAAACGTTTTGTTGAGGATACCTAAATGACAAAATATAAATAAATAAATAAAATTACCTGGGGGAAGATCGTCATGACAAATTTGACGATCTATGGGAACTCAGAAAAGAAAGCGGAAGCAAAAAGAAATGAGAAATGAGGAAGAGGAAGGAAACAAAAGAAATTAAACAAGAAAATAAAACTTTTAATAAAATTAAAATTTTAAGTTAAAGTAAATATTTGTTCTAATTGTTATAAATTTTTTTTTATATTCTCTACCTACAAGCACCCCAGCAGTTCCACAGCAAGTTTTAAAGGAGACTCTGATGGGTTCTCATAAATTTCTTGTAACACATACGTATCGGTATAAATACATAAACATAATTATATAAATATATAAGTATATAACTTTAAACTTCACTACAGTGTGTTATAGTTATCTTTTCTACCCCTTTCTCAATTTTTATATTAAGGATTATTTTATGTAATATTAAAATTCAACGTACAAATAAATTTGTGTGCTTCTATAATATAATTTTATTGAATTTTTATATTAAAAATGTTATTATTCCATGCAAATAAGGGGTGTCCAAAGATCATAAAATACTTGGCCAAAAATTGGCGATTACAAAAATGGGTTGTCGCAAAAGTTTTTAATTCAATTCAAAACAAGAACCAACGGGCTTTATAATATATGTTAATCATTTCTTAAATAAAAGTTATTTATAAAGAAAAGCGAGAACACGTCGACTTTCTTAAATTGATAATCAATTTTTATTTTCTAAAAATGAAATGTAACAAAATATTTTTTTAATATTTTAATCACAATGGTAATGGCCGCACAAAAAAGGAAACTCAGCGCATTTTTGGCATCCCAGGTTTATACTATAAGAAAATGGGAAAATTGCTTTTGGAAGAAATAAAAATAACTGCCCTTAATACACAAAATTACAATAATACACACTCGATTGGACATCAAATAAACTCCAAATTTTTAATTTTGAATTAAATTTATTAAAATTATAAAAAATCTTTTTATTCAATAACTGTTACACATTGGCAGAGCCATTGTAATATGTGTTTATGTTAAAAATTTAGTTGAATAATAATTTTTTAACAAAATTTTAATCAAAAAGTGAAAAAATTATTAAACAAAATTAGAGATACTAAAACTATGGTAAATCCTAAGTTCTGGGCAATCCAAAACATTAGACATATTTTCTTTTAATAATTAAAAATTTAAAAATATTATAATATTTTTTTAAATGTTGAAATGAGAAATTATACTCATATGCATGATTGCAGAGCCGGGACAAGAAACACATACAATTCTACGAGACGCCAGCAACATGTTAAGAAATAGATTCCAGATCGCCGACGTAACAATCCAGTTAGAGAACTATGTAAGTGAAATGGCAGAATGCCAACAATGCCAAGATCCGGCAGATTAATTGTCTGTCACAAACGAAACTGGTTGCTGATTTTATTATCAATTATCTAAAATTCTTGCTATCACTTAATATTTAGATGATTACTGTCGTTTTGTCGATTGTGTTTTGTTTTATTGCTAGAATAAATATTTAACGTTTTGGAAATTTCACTAATAAGTTTCATTGAAATAAATATTTTCTTTTACAATTTTTAGCAAAAAAGTAAAACCAAATAAATAACTTGCAAAATAGAATTGAGAATAAAATTAAATTAGAAATAATCCAAGGAAGCAAGTATTTGCCATTCTTGTCAATGCCATAAAAATCAAAAATAGTCTCACTGTTGTTTCGATATTTTTATTTGTATGAATTAATAAGTTTTAAAAATTATAAAATTTTTTTATTTTACAATGTTATTTTACTTTTTCTACTTTATGGTATATTATCATGGTTCACTAATATTTGCTTGACTGTGGTTCTTTTGCAGTATTTCCTATAGGAATAAAAATTTGATAAGGAGGTTAATTTTTCATATCCGTTTTTCGTTTACTTTTGCCAGCATCGTATTTAAAATGTTTCTTTAAAAATTACTTTAACCTTCAATGTCTTTTCTATTTCACAATAATTAATTGCTTATAGTGCACAATTGTATCCCATGCGTACACTGCAGAGTTCAATAGTTCGCTTTCAAACCATCTTCTCAAGTTAAGGAAACGTTTCACCGTTTTAAATGTTTCTGTAGTAAAAATACTATTCGATTACATTTAAAAAAGACCTCGTGATAGTTTTGGGAGAAGTTCAGGAATTTTTAAATTTTTTCATAACAAAGTAGTAAAGAAGCAATCGTTATAGCTATGAAACGAAATAACAACTTAACTTTTATGAAATCTTGCCTTGTTGGTAATAAAAGCGTCTTTTAGTCAATTAAAGCATTAGTTTGATTTGAATAAATACCAAAAACTATCCTATTAATTTATACAACTATTTATAAAACAGATACACAGAAAATAATCATAAAATCAGCAATTTCACTTGAAATATTGACAAGTTTCACAAGCGAACAGAGAAATACACAATTGAATAAAATTCAGAACGGAATAAACGGAATAATAGAGAATATTTTCAATCCCAAAAACAAATTATGAAAAAGCGTTAAAATTTTGCAATCTAAAACTAAATTATTTATCAAACCGGATGTAAATAAGGTTAGAATTATATATTATTTTCTTAACAGATCTATCACTTCCTCCTCTGCTAATATATTGTGTCTTGATTAGAGAGGTTACAGAGATAACAAGTACAGCGGAATATATCATGGAATCCAATTAAATTATTGCAAAAACAACAGCAAAGAATTACGATTACGAATTTGACTAATTACACTAGAAATTATCAATATCTTCAAGAATTTCCGTGACTGAATAAATATGCTCATTTTTCGTTCAAAAAATAAAATAATTTAAGCGAAAAATCATCTGGAAAATCAGTTAGGGAAACTCGTTTTAAATATAAAACAAATCATCAATCAAAAGTCTAAAAAAGAAATGGAAAAAAGATCAATGAGTGAAGAGACAAAATTCTTTAATTCTTGATCAGAGCATTCCAATAATTTCTTTAATTAATGTTTATATTGTTACACAATATCAAATTAATATATTATGAAATTGTAAAATGATAAATGACAAACAAAAGCCAAATTTTATTCAATTTCTAAAACACAGTATAACAATAAATGAAAAGAACGACAAATAATCATACTAAATCTCAGTAAGAAATGAAAATATAATCAAATTTCAAATACATAATAAAACTCACAAATCAACTCTCATAGCATTTGAAAATCTAATTGAAAATAAGGTCTACAGCCAAATAAATTTGACATCATACATATTATAAGGGATTGGAAATGTATTTGATATGCTTTCTAATGTGTAGGTATAGATGTGACTCCATCACACCTACATCGGCAATACTTTGCTTTCAAAAAAGGCACAACAAATTGATGGTAGTTTCAACAAAGTCACTTAACACCAACATTTACGGCCTTCTGGTTTTACATCTCCTTGGTTATCATTCAATTTCACTTCGATATCTGTAGAAAGATAAGTTTAGGAATTTCAAAAAATGTTAAATATAAAACACAATTTTCCCACAGAGAACAATGTGCGATCATTTGATAAAAGTAAGTCTTGGGTAGTATTTTGCTTGACCAATAAAATGCTTTTTTATGTTGCCATCATTATAAAGTGATATAAAGTAGACAGAACACCAAGAATATACACAAAATTACTGCAGTTGTATCATCAACACAATGATAACATTTTTTAAACCTGATGGTGAATATTTTATTATTAATTATAAATGCAAATCTTATAATACAGTGCGAAATATCTTAACCCAACACGTGGAAGATTCAAATTATCAACTATAATTTTTCGTTAATGCTTATCATTAGAGATGTTATCAATAAATTCCCAGCTGTTTAACGTTTATCTATATCAGAGATTCTCAACCACTGTACAGCGAAATTTTAGATATATAATATATCGAAATAATTTCAAATAAATAATTAAATAAAATCAAAATTCAAGCCCTTAAAAGTTATTTAAATTTAAAAAACTTGAAAACCATTTATAAAATTGAATAAATGAAGTAAACAACTTCACTTTCTCACAAATGGTGAGTCATATTCACTGATGCACACACCAACGTGTATTATAGAAACTTTTGTGTGCCCCAAAATTTTAAAATCGTTGAAAGTGTGCCGCAACAAAAAAGATTGAGAATCACAGATCTATCTATTAACAATAAACCAATTTCCTTGGTTAGTAGAATTTTTTAATTTCATGAAACGCAATTTAATGGATAAAAAATTTAAAATTAATATTTATAGCTGCAAGTTGTTTCCTTATTTATTTGCAATTTTAGATATAAAAAAAGCAAAATATTAATCCAAAGGATTTTCAGCTTAACTTTATGATTATATTTTCAAAGACATTAAATAAACAATTGTCCTTGGCAAATTTTTACCAAAACTGAAGAAACTTTCGAAATTTACGCTTCCCATCTACTAACACCTTATATTATCAAATTTACTAGTATAAATATTCTGCTATAGATTAAATCAACTGACAAACAAGGATAAAATTATATAAATAAAATTTTCAATTTTTTATTAATTCTCTATTTTTTAATTACTTTAATCGGCATTTTGCAACTGTACTCAATATTACGAAATGAAGGCAACATATTAAAAAGAAGTAAAACACCTTTATTCATCACAAGTTCTTTCCATTCATAATAGGGTTTTTCGTATCTTTATGCAATGCTAATTGGTAGGCTATAATTTCCTTTACAACATTTATTTTTATATTTCCAAATTATGGAATTCCTTGTACCTTTTTATTGAATTCATAACAGATTACTATCCGAAAAAGCAAATAAACTTTGATAACGAATAGAAGATAATACATATAAATTAAATGAGAATTACAAAATTAGAAATATACTAGCAATTGAAGGAAGCAAGAAAATAGAGCTGGCTGTGAAAAAACAATGAAAACAATGCATTGAAAAATGACTTAAACAATATTTGATTGCACTAATGAATATTTATTTGATATTGAAATAACACTACTACAAGCTCCTTATATTGCAGACAGAAAACTTAATTAATTCTCTAATTACTATAATAATATTCGTATTATTATTAAAATCAGTATTTACAATTACTGACATTTATTTTGAAATTAAATGAGAAAAATATTAAATCTAGGAAATCATACAGCAAAATAGAAATTTTTTCTATCTCAGTAACTTCCCCCTACGTGATTTATAAGACAAAACCAAATTGTCATAATTTATTTTACATAAGACTCATCATAATTATATATAATTGTTAGGGCTGTGTAAATCAATCAATTCAATTGAGAGAGTAAATCAACATATTATGGGAAGGGTGGAAATATTCATCAAATAATTTTAAATTGGTGAAAATGTCAGATGCTTAAATGCAAAAATAGAAATTAATTAAAAAATTGTTTAGGGGTATAGTAACACGACCATTAACTGGCGATCAGTACCCTTAATAAAAGTACCTATAAGGGGTCAATTATCTTATCGGATAAACTACTAGTATATATAATAAAACGAAACAATGCAACACTATTTATTGAAAACGTAGAGGCATCATTTTTTGCGTCCCGTATACTAGTTACTCCTTTCAATTATTCATTGAGAAAACAAAATTCATCTTGAAACTATATGGGGATCAATAATTGACAAATAAATGACCGATAAGAATCCAAAATTTCCAAGAGCGATTGATTTAATTTAAATATTTCACATTCTTGGCCGAAAAAATTCAGTAAAAAGAATTCAAAAGTAAAAAATAAGATATTAACTACCAACAGAGTAATCTAAAATTAATTTCCTTAAAGAAAACTTACCAAACACTGAAATTTTAAAATATAATTATGGCACAATTTTGGTCAAATTTGTATTGTAAATGAAGTTTCAATATTGTTGTGTCTTAGTTATTAAATTGCAGTAGCAGTGTCGTAATAGTTCCATGAAGCTATATCAAACAATAAATAATTTCTTTACTAATAAATTATATTTTAAATTTCATTTTGGCAGTAGACTCACAAGATACTGATATCTTGGACCTAATAAATGGTAAATATGACTGTCCATAAATCAATAATCTATTAAAACGATATTATTACACAATCTCAATCATTGTGAATATAATGTGCAAATATTGATCATTGAATGACAAAACGGGGAATTCAAGTAACAATAATTATACTGATATTATACATTAAATATGCTGTGAAGTTAAATAAATTTGAAATTAAAAAAGTTTCTACAGAATTAATTAAATTAATTTCTAAATTAATTAATTAAATACAATATATTAATTATGACCTTTTTAGCTTAAATTAAAAAGTTATACATATGCCTTATATAGTTTATAAAAAACTTTTTATATCTCCAACCTTTAATATATGAACCGTAATTTAAAAATATTTCACAAAAGTTTTCCCAACAAGATTTATACAATAAAAATATTTCTAAAGAATAAAGATTTTTAAATAAAATAAAACCCAATAAAAAAGAACCAAAAGTTAATAATATACAAAAGTTATCATTACCGTATTTTAGCGATTATAGTGCGCACTTTTTTTTGTGTATTTTTTTCTAAAATACCGATGCGCATTATATAAGACAGGTCAAAATTCGCTAAAATACGGTATTTTTCAAACTTTTTTTCCGAATCGAGCGCGAAATTTAGGTGCGCACTATATTCACTAAAATACGGTATATAAGTTTAGATATTTACTATGCAGACTTGCCTTGACTTTTATTCGACCTGCTTAATTTATGTGTAAAATATATGACCTTTTTAGCTTAAATTAAAAAGTTATACCTATATAGTTTAAAAAAAAATGTTTATATCTGCAACCTGTAATATATGAACCGTGATATAAAATGTTATCGGCACTGAACAGTTTAAATAAAAACATGAGTTCGATATATGTAAATTGCGCATAAAATACTAAGTTGTTAAATCATGAATAAATATATTGGATTATTTTTAAAAATTTAATAATAAAATACTTATGAAATTATTATTCAGAATGATTTGGAAATGAAATCGCAAGAAATTCAGGGTTGCGAGAATTATAATAATTTTCTAGAAGATGACATTGTAGTATTTGCATAAATGCTCATTTTTGTACATGGAAAATTAAGACATCTTTTGAAACAAAGCCCTAACGATTCTTTTGGAGCAAAAATTAACATAAGACCTAGTCTAATTTTCAGGAAAATACAGGATTAATAATCTATTTAATAAAGTCTAAATTATTAAAAAATATCGAAAGAAAATACAAATGAATGTTTCACAATAATGCATTGTTTTCGAAATACTAAATTAAAAAAAAATCAATATTTACAATGCCAATGAGTTACAAAACAATACAATAGAAATATTTATTAAAAATAGTATTTCATATCATTAGAAATAAACAGTCATTATAAATAGGAATTTATCATCTTTCATATAATAAAATAATAAAATTTTATATACAGTGATTGAGCGTAATAGGAGACAACGCTATAGGAGCAAGAAATATATTGAAATTTAGGGGTTACGTTACTTTTGCGCTAAATAAATACCTTTTTTTTCATTTTTTAGTGTTTATAATTCATTTTTCCTTAATAAATTGTATTTAAATTTAATTCAGTTTAATATGTACATATAATAAACATCTACATGACATTTCCCATTTTATATTTATTTATTGTCATCAATTTATTGTAATATTGGCATTTGCTATGACTATTAACAACGCGCAAGGGCAGTATTTTGATTATGTCGGTGTTTATTTACCAGAACCAGTTTTCGGACATGGCCAACTAAATGTGGCTTTAACTCGATGTTGTTATCATGAAAATCTAAACGTGTCATTAAATTTTTCTCCATTATTTTAAACTGCTTATTCAAAATTTTTATCAGTTGATTTCGTGTTATTGCTAGTTATTAATAAAATTAATAATAATAGCAATAATAAAAATAAATAAATCAAGATTAAACAGATCAAAATCTTCAAATTCATATATAGAATAACTGTTTGATAGTCAAAACCTTCCAGTTTTGCTTTTATTAAACTTTAAACTATTCTCAAAGAATTATTGTATCATTTATTGTTTATTTAATTGAAAAATAAATTTTAATAATAATTTTCACATTTCATTGAATTTCACTCCAAACGCCAACAACAACTATGGAAAATGTTTTCATATGATAAAAGACAAATTATTATTGTAGCTAACTATAATTAGACGAGAAATTATGGGTTTTCATTCGTACTTTAGATGATAATTGCGATAATTGTGGGAAGCCTAAGCTATATCAACACAGCTATGTATTTATTTTAGAACTAACAAGTTACGTCATAATTATCATATAATTTAGAAAATTAGACATTTCATGAAATTTTAAAAATAATTATTACAATCACTGGGTCTTGGATTAGGTTGCTCTTTGCTTAATAGTTCTGTTGCTATTTTCTTAAATAACTGAAAAAAATCAATAATTAACAGTAGTAAAACAATGATATAAACCAGTGGTCTCCAAAGTGGGGTACACGAATCGATATGCTTGGTATACGTTGAGTGATATAAAAATAAAATAATACTTCTCGAAGCACAGATGAATGATAAAACACAATATTATCTATCCGTGTTAACATAAAATCTTTGTTACATCTGTGTATTTGCATCGATAAAATCCAAACGTTTTAGGATAAAAAAAATTGTCCTAGGGGTACGCAATCAAAAACCTTTGGAGACCACTGATATAAATAATAATTATTATATCAATAATCATAATTTCAATAATATATAAGCAGCACTGATAAGAGGGTGATGCAGGCGATGCAAATCATCGGGGCCCGGGCCCGCGATATAATCATATTTGGATTTAAAATTTCAATTTCAGATGTGCACTATTCCAGTCAAGGAGAGCGTTCGTTCAGTAGTCTTGTAAATATTAAAAACTACAAAAGATCTACAATGCTTCAACCCAGATTAAATGACTTGGCTATTCTTAATATAGAATCAAAAATAGCAAGACAGATCAACTTTTCAGATGTTATTAATAAATTTGCAAGTAAAAAAGCAGGAAAAGCATTTTTATATAATCAAATAATTTCAAAAATCTAAATTTGTGATAATTTAATTTTATATGTAATCGTGGAATTTTATAAGTAATAAATAGGATAACTAAAACAAATGTTTAAAAAACATATCAGTTTGTAATTGCAAAGAGTACTGACGAATTGCATCGGGGCCCGGTCAGGCTCTTGATGGCCCTGTATACAAGACCCAATAACTGAGCATCACCAGGCCTGATACAGTCCCGCTACATTAAATCATCTTATAACTCAACCAGTATAATCAATAAAAATTTAAGACATTATTTTGAATGTTTTCATAATAAAATTCGTTTTTAACAATACTTACAGTGATTGATCATTATTTTTATTAATTCTTTACATTTTATCTAGATTTCCGATATTCGTAATTACACGCGGAATCGGGAAAATTCCATTTTTTAAAAAATAATTTCACCTTTATCATTTAGCGATTTCAATTTTAGATTAACCACCAATCAAATTTTAAAACTATATTTCAGGGTTACTCAAACTTTTCAGGCCATTGGAAACATTCAACTTATGAAATTACTCAGGAAACCTTAATTTTTAAAAAATCTTTAAATTTCTTTAAGCATTCTTTTTCAAAAGAAATAGTCCGCTTTTACGTACTGAAAATAAAGATTATGGTTTCCATTAAACTAAATTTTCCAAAAAATTGTCCATATTGAATGTACTCTTTAATATATATAATGTTCCAGCAACTACTCAGTAGTTTTAAAGAACCCATGTTGCAGAACCCCGATATATGGGAAATAGCTGTTATAAAAGATGAAATTTTTTATCATTACTTCATTATTCGTAAGGTGACCAGAAATACTACTTTCGGAAATACAGCGCTTCTTTTAGATGGTTTGTATGTCCCAATTTTTAAGTGCCGCTTTTCTCATGTTATGAACTGTTTTGAATAATATTTTGAAAACCATTTGTTATAGCTTTGATTATATAGATTTAAAAAAAAATTAGATTGAGATGAGATTATGAAACCTGTTTATTATGTGGTAAAAAATCACGAAATTTTTATAGATGACAATAAACTCTTCCGTGAAGTTAGACGATTAAACATGTATTGTTTCGTGAAAATTTTGTATGAATGGAATACAAATAAGATAGTTAACTTTCGTTGGATAGAAATAAACAAATATTTTAAAGATGAGCTTACATATAACCCATAAAACTTATATTTTAGATAGAAATAAATTATGGAAAGATTTATACAATAATTGTTAATAAAGGTATAAATGAAAAAAACCATTTTTTCACAAATTTTGAAATAATATATTGCAGGGAATTATCGTTATTTTAATAACTTTGTGTAAAATGTGTAAATTGAGAATATAAAATACTTAAGAAATATTGTGGACAATAGAACGTACATATTCGAAACTGCCAGTATTATTTCAATACACCGCGATGCATTTGATAAAAATAGTATATAATATAAAAAAATAATCAATAAATTATATTATAAGATACAAACAAACTCACATGTGTG
>CAUHTR010003424.1:0-39734 GCA_959609185.1 Schmidtea polychroa
TATTTCAATAAATATATATATATATATATATATATATATATATATATATATATATATATATATATATATATATCCATTGCAAAACACCAAAAATGATAAAAATCTTCATTTCTCAACATGCAATGGTAATCATGATTATTATTATTATTATTATTATTATTGATATTATTATTAATTATTGCACATTTGCACAATTCGACAAAAAAACACATTGAAAAATACGAGAGAAAGTTAATTTGTCAGTTGCTTTTTTCTTTAATAACCAAACAATAAACAACAAATTCCTGCTAAACGCAAAATCAATTTAAAATGTTATTTTTATATAAATATATAAGTTTTTATACAATAAAATCAATTTGTTTTTTTTTTGTTTTTTTTTATTATTATCTTTAAAAACCTTTTCAAATAGAATTATTATTCTAAAAGAACAAAATGTGTCAGAAATTAGCAAAAAAAAATATATATATAAGGGATATCCTAATAAATATTAGGAAAGAAAAAAGAAATGCTTCATACGACTGTCAGTAAAGGTAAATTAAAAGCTGATGACAAAAAATTGAAAATAAAATGCAATAAACTTCGGTTAATGTACCGAGAGTTTGATGTTAGGATTTATCGGTTTTTGATGGTTTCATTCGAGAGGCTATCGGTTGGGTTCGGATGGTTTTCATGGAGATTGATACGAGATTCGGTTTGGATGGACTGTTGAAATTTTGATTGGTTAGAGATTTCGCGGGACTACGAAACGGAAAATTACGAGAGGAATCTGAAGTGGTTGAATGCAACTGAGAGGAATTCGACTTTTTAACTGTCCGAGGATGAGTGGCTCTTGAAAATATGTTGTTATTATTACTGATGTCACGATTTGGAGGACATTCGCTTTGGGAAGATCGAGATTCATCGGCACAGGATTCACTTTCAGTGTTTTCTTCTGAATATAAAGGCTTCTGTGAATGATTGGATGAGACTTTGTTAGAGATTTCTGCGGTTGGACTAGAAAAAAATCGCCTTGAGATTCTTACTGGTGGAGGAAGACCTAGTTTATTAGCTATCGGTGTTGATTGGTTGTTACAAAGTGGAGTCTGACAATTCTGAGTGGAAGTCAATGCTTTGAGACTGACTGTTAATGCTGCGAGTGCGTCACTTTGACCGCTTCTAGCTTGACGAAGAAATGCTTCAGGACAATAGAAGCGTTGTAAGGCGGTTTCATTAGCAACAACAGACCTAATCCAAACATGTAACAAACCGGATTTTAAAGCATTAGCAATGAAAGCTCTCAGTCGCAATTGGTGGTCTTTTGTTGAGGATATATTCGTGATAATTTGTCTTACTTCTCGCAATAACTGAGCAAGTTCAGCTTTACGAGACGTATTTTGACTACCAGGATTTCGGCAAGTTTCTTCAACGAGTAACCATAAACGCATAGCAGCTTTATTTGCAGACGATGAAGAAATGCGAACTTTTTTATTTGAAAATGAAGTTACAACAAGTCCATCTGACATTAAAGCAATAAGATTATCAATAGCGGTAGCTAAGGGAGATTCTAATCCATCTCCATTACTGACCATCTCACATAATATTGCAAATTGCGATTGAAATGAAGAATTCATTTCCAATGAGCATGGCTTTTCAATTCCATTTATTGTACCAACAGACAAACGATCGGATATCTGTTTCACTGCTCTTAGCACTTCATTAACCATACCTGAAAATAAATTCCTCAAAACTTTGAAAATCCAAAACTAGAGAAAGCGCGGTTTAGTTAACACTTTCTACATCTTTTTCTACTCATTTTACTATCTAAAATCGAGTGTTATGTACGAAGCAAAATGTTTAACACATATTGATTTAACACATCTCTTGAAATGACAAAAATATATTAGAACTGGCTAAACTGATATTACATCACGTTGGCAAGTTTTTGCATACAAAGAAAAATGAGAAATTATTCCATATAAACTATTGTCAGGATTTTATTACAAATTATGCAAATTTCATATTTTAAATCATTTTCTGTGGATTTTAATAGCAAATGATTTTTTAATAATAATTTAACAATAATTATTAATAATAAACAATTAAAACTCACGAATTTCTTTTTTCGTTTTTCAAAATTGATTTAAAAAAAATTTTCCTAAAAATGGATGTAATTTATCGCATAATGGCATATTTGTTTCATTATAGAAATTGCACGTGCCGTTTTTGTATTTTTCATTAATTTTTTCTACCCTTTTTTGGAACGTATAATAAATTGATAGGTGTAACTGCTAATGAATTTTCAACGCACAGGTGAGTTTATGTTTCTTATAGTTATTTTATTTATTTTTTTTTGATTATTTTTTATATTATTTGGTGGGTTTTACGAAATGCGACTCGGTGAAATACTAATGAGAATAATGCGAAATTCCGGCGTGGCGTATTATTGATATTATTTGTTATTTCATATTTTCCTACTATTTAAAACAATGTTCTTCAACCTGGATTCATTAAAACCTTGTAGGGATTCCCGGAGCATTCTGTACATGAAAGAGTACATTAAATAAAGACCAATTTTTTAAAAATTTGGTTTTAATGAGACTTTGTTGTTATTCTAACTAAGTCAAAGTAGGCTCTACATGAATTTTTTTGCATTAGGAAACTTAAAGGTTTATTTTAAAAAAATTAAGGTACCACGAGTAATATTAGATTATTAGGGTTCCAATGATATGAAAAGGCTGAGTACTAGGGATTGTATACCGGTAAACCGGTTTACCAGTAAATTGGCAAATAAACACTTGGTAAATTAAAAATCCTTAATATAAATTTTTATTCTGATATTTCCGATAGTGATTACGATCATTTATATATATATATCAAAAAGCAACTGAATCTTTTCAACTTGTTCTTCAAAATGCTGAAATAAATTGTTTGATAATAAAAATAATAGGCACATAGTAAGAATTTATAGAAAACCAGCAACCAAAAATATTTTTTTACAAAAATATGTAAAAGAAATCATCGGGAAAGAGCTTTGTTTAATTTTAGATTGAAAAACCAGGTGGAATAATTTATTAAATATGTTGGAGAGATTTTTATTACTTAATGATGCTGTCCGAAAAAGTTTGATTGATTTCAAATTGGAGTTTGATTTCAATGACAGAGAATTAAATTACTATCACATATAATCACAAGTTTGCAACCCATCAAGCTATCTAAAGAAAATACTAATTTAGATGTAGCCGATGTAACGTTAAAATTTATGTTGGATAAATTGTTTGAAAAAAATAATTTTTTAAGCACTGAATTAAAAAAATCCTTAATAAGCAGCATAAAGGAGAGAGGGAGATATTCTGCAATATTTGACAGGCCCTAATTTGGTTTTTTCGAATCAGGCAAACTACGATATTTTTCATATCACCAATAAAGCAACAATAATCAAAAGTATTGTGGAAACACTTTCGATTATTGTTGTTGATAGTCAGATTCAGTTAAATCATACTGATTTGGATACCAGTTTAGTCAGATAATAAAAATATTGACACTTCTACAGTTAATGTAGAAATAGCCTATGAAGCAGAAATTATACTATCGGAAAAAACAAAAGACAGAATGCTAGGAAGGATCAGTTTCACAACAAAAAAACAAAAAAATGACAATATATTGTGAAAAAAGAATTGGAGTACTTCCGACAAGAGAAAGTACGAGTAAAGTATATTCAAATGGTATATGATAATTTGATGACAATTCGTCCAACAAGTGTTGATTCAGAAAGGGTATTCTCGGGCTCTGGGTTATTTTGTACAAAAATAAAAACAAAATTAGGGGGTAGGACTTTAAATGATTTACGTTTTTTGAGGAGCTATTTTTTAAAATGTTAATAAATAGAAAACTATTAGTTAATAAAGCTATTTCTGTGACATTATTATTTTTTTACTTTATTTTTATTTGTTTCTAAAATATTGTTGGGGTTATAAAAAAATTAAAATTAAAATTGAATTATATTTGTAATTAAAGGTGTGTAAAAGAGGAAAAAACAAGAAAATGAAATTAATTAATTAATAAATTAGCTAGTAGAAAGAAATCCCGAGTTTGGTAAACAAAGAGAAAAGTAAACAAAAGGAAGATTTGGGTCCATTATCGTGTCACAATGATTAATGGGAGAAGACCAAGAAAAAAATAGTGCGTGCAGAAAGGCCCGGGAGAGGGCTATTAATTATCTTTGTTCGTTGGACCATTCTGGGTGACAGCCGGAGCAGATATGTGGAGTCGAGTGTCAAGAAAGAGATGGGCTCGGTAATAATCATTTGCCATCCCGATTTCGAAGAGTATATAAGGAATGGGAAAATCAGAGCAAACCGGCATTTTGCCTCAGCTAGGGACAAGAAGAAACTGAGCTTAGGGTAGTCAGGAAGTTAAGGAAACGAACGGATATAGTTAGGAAATAATTGAGATGTGAGAAGAAAATTGAATTGGAAGCGGACCAGATCAAAAGGAAAAGTTCGATTAAAAGGTGAATATTGATAAAGATTTTGACAAAGAATCAGCGCCTAGCGGAGAACCGATTAAACTGGTAAAACTCTGTCGTTGATTGTGAGATTGTGAGAGATTTGTGATTCAAATATACGTTGGGTAGTTTATTGTTTTGTTATTTACAATTAAAAGTACACGTGGAGTCAGAGGTTACCGACTTGAATTAATAAAACCCAACAATATTATTATAGTTTGTTTAAATTTATAATAATACATTAATCTTTATATTTTTCATATTTTATATTTTTAAAATAAAAATCGTAAAATGGAAATTTAAACTTGTTTTTTTGTCAACTTTATTTTATGTTTTAGTAAAAAAAATTTCCCGGTAATTTCCCGGTAAACCGGTAGTTTTATTTTCATTTACCGATTTACCGGTAAATGAAAAAATCGGTAAATTTAAAATCCCTATTGAGCACCCTTGATTCAGAACATTGTTTTGAGACATAACATACTGAAAAAACAATTGATTTCTATCGCTGTACTTTTAGATGATTTTAGTTATGTTTGTATTTAATTAACTTTTTTTACAATAATTTTTTATTTTTATATTTTTAATAATTGCGCCTTTTTGGGTAAATAAATTATACGTTTGATAGATTTCCGGGAAAAATGGTTTTATTATATTTTGTTTTTGCTAGAAAATTCTCGACATGTAACATTTAAAAGTTTCAAAATTCAAATAAAAACATTTAAATATTATGTATTGTTACCGTTTAGAAGGAAACGGCAAAAACAATTTATAAAGCAAGTCAGGTGTTAATGATGAATAAGATAGAAAGAAAAGTGAATTTGTAATAACAAAATATTTTTCCTGCATTTATCAGAAAATCATGCAAATGTAAAAACTTTTTTTCAGTTAAGTTTCCATTCGATCTTGGTTGGTAATCAGGTTAAACGAGAAGTATTGTGTAATATTTGCTGTAATAAAAACAAACTCAAAATTGTAGAGAATAAAAACTTGAAACACACACGATGAATGATTATAGAAGGGAAAAAACCGAGACATTAATATTCAGTATTAATAACTGGCGGCTTTCCATTTTCAATGCGACTTAGATGTGGCCTTGAAAATGTTGACATAAAATTTCATTTGCTCATTTTTATTCGTTAGCTTTGATTTTGAGAAATTTTGGCATCAGATCAACAATGATAAAAGCCAAAGTGGGTAAAATTTGTAAACAAAAATAAATCAAACTTTGTTTAAATATACAAAGTACTAAAATAATAAATTTTATAATTTATTTAGAAAAAAAGTGTTTAAAAGAATTGCTTAAAGTGTACAAAAAAATCTTATAGATTATTATTAAAATTTATTTTAATTATTATGATTGCAGTCAGATAAATGTGGTGTTCTAGTGATAATATTAATATATTAAAAATTGATATGTAAAGGTGAACTTAATGAATTGTTTAATTACTATTTTTATACATAATCCAATTACAAAATACCTTGTTCATTAAAAAGAGGTAAAACATTAATATTTTGTCAAGTCTTCAAATACATAATATTTATTCTACACGAGCAAGGACAGAATTAATCAAATCTGTTCATTGTGTATCAATTTATTTCAAATTTTGTGTTGTATAATTTTATTAGAAGCATTTTTTAATAATAAGTTTTTTTAATTTTAACTCTTTTGGCTAGAGAGTCAAAAAATGTCATCTTGACTATTTTAAACAGTAGACGTGTTCAATTATTTGTTGAAATTCTTCCTCATATGAAATAAAGGCAAATAGGACGTTAAGTACCCAATATACAGCTTATATATGACATCTACATTCGCAACAGTTTTTTTATTATAACACTACAACTGACCAAATATTATACAAAGTCTGGTAACTATTTGAATAGAATGTGAAACTAGTATATTAATAGATTTGTTACTTGATTGTTCAAATAACCAAAAATATTATTAAAATTGCATTCAATAACCAACAATTGTGTTGAAAATATATTCAATTTTTAACACTTTTTATTGATTTTTTTTACTCGATATTGATGACATATAATACAAAATACATTCCAATCTCATAATAAATAATTAACACTGACATTTTACATATGTATTTGCTTAAATTTTGTCAACTCGATAAAATGAGAAAAACAATTTTTAAATGTATAAAGAACAATTGATAATATCAGCAAATCTTGAAAAGAGCTGAAATCATAACATATGAATGGAGTCTGCGAAGAATATGACCAGAAATATAATATCCTGTATTAAAGAAATTAGTGCAAAAGCCAGATGCTAATTTTGAAGGAATTTAAAGAGAACATAATTGAAGTATTATTCCAAGACAAATAGATTATAATATTGAGATTCCAAAAGAAATACAACGCATTTCTAAAAAGATGAAAATGAATTATTCCTGAGATAACGGAAAATTTTACAACAGATGATCCTGATGACAATCAAAGTGAAAATTTATCACGAATTTTTGGAAATTCGATAAATTGTTAGAAGCAAATTTGTGTGGGAAAAAACTTATTTTGGGGAAATGTTTCATAGTCAACCAAAAGTTTGAGACTATTGTGTGAAATTTTCTAGCTTAGAAAAATATTAAATTTTATAATGTATATGATACATCTTAATCAAATTTATTTTTTTTAGTTTATTAATAATTTTTATGCATCTATTAAATATTTTAGTGACATTATTTAAATGGCCTCACTATCCAAATACTATGACTAAAAATAAAATTCAGTGTTATTTTAATTCAACATTTGTAATAAATATTTCATATTAACTTTAGTTCATTTTAAACATTAATCTTATTGAATTTTTTCTGTGCAGAGTGCTATAACAAAAAAAATAGGCCATGCAAATTTTTAAAAAAAAGTAATAAGGTAGTTTTAAGGTAGTAGTAAAAGCAAGAAATGACATGAATGATATTTAAAGAAAAATTTAAATGATGATCAACTTTAAATTGAAAATAATTATTACTAGGGAAGTTATTAATTCTAATCAATCATAGAAATTTAAAAAGTAATTCTCAAAAATTTAGAACCTTATAATTAATTTTATTAAAAACTTAAAACTTCAATATTCTGATGTACAATAATTTTTGTTAAAACTTTAAGATTAAAGTTCTTTATTTCATATTTTTCCATCTTTCTTTATTACCTTAAACTTGTGAATAAGTAGATTTTCAAAATGACAATTTTATATCCCAAGCGACAAAAAAAGTAATAATAATTCTGAAGCATTATTTTTTTACGGATCCCTTATTTTTAGACATTCTTATTTTAATTTCAACAAACCTGCCTAGAAAAATATTAACGATTTATTTTCATTAACCCAGCAAAAAAACATCAATCTATGTTTCAAAGATGGGCATATAATTAGAAAAAAATCAAAGGTGTAAAAATATACAAATCTTGGTAATCTTGAAGTAACTTTTAGTAGATGAAAAAAAATAGAATTGAACAACATAAGTTACTAGAAGTTAGATTGGTGATCGTGCAATGATTATATACGGTGAATACAAATCGTATTAAAACCAATTAATGGTAAGATAAAAAACCATGAAAAGAAACGAAGTATTACTTAGAGGTGATGAAATATCAGTATAAATAAAAGACGCCAAAACACAGATTTTCGTGGTAGGAAACATTAAATTATGAAGTGTAATTACTTTCCTTTACAGTGAGTAACCATCTTCATATAAAATATTATTCACGAAATATGGAACTATTTCTAAGAAAGCAAAGAAATATTTAAACTACTCTAGGAAGACTGTAGGTAAATCGAAATTTAATTATTAAATGGATCGATTGTTTATTTCCAATTGTTTGTTTTTGAATGAATTTTTATTGCACTCATACCAAATAAAGCAAAAGAAAAAGTAAGAAAATTTGAATTTATAATAATACCAGGAAAAGAGATCATATATTTAAGCCAGAGATATTGGAAATTTTCAAGAATTGAAAGATTTTAAATATGTATGAATTTGATCGTGAAGAAATCGCTCAAGTGTATAATATACTTAAACTATCAATCCAAAACTTCCTTCTCAAACATTGACTTTATATTATATTAAGGAAGTTTGAGATAACCTACTCATTGGTAATATAAAATATTCAATTAAAACTTCTCACTTTACACTCTTTATATTAAATTCACTATCTATTGTATGTTTGTATGTGCCACGAAAATTTGGTGAGGCCAAATTAACCTACTTTCCGTGTGAAGGTTTAACTGAAATTTGGTAAGTAAATTTGTTGTCGAGAACATTTCATGCTATTAAAATTTCAGATCGATCCGATCATGGAAAGTGGGTTAATTTAAAAAATATTGATATGTCAAATCTATATATAATATTATAAGTTTGAACCATATAGGTACTTAAATTCCAAAATAGTATTAACAATTTTAGTTTTGAGTGAAGTTAGGAAACAGTTACTGGAAAATCCGAAATTAAGCAATTGACCGAAGTTCTTCCAAAGGTTTCGCAACAACTTGTCCCACTTAAGGGAGATCTTTTCAAAAAGATTGCACGAACTATGGAAAACCAAACCACTGTTGAAGATGTTGACGATGACGTCCCAACTCTCGTCACAGATTTTGATCAACAAAGCAAATTGAAATAAATCTCAATTGAATTGCAATATCCAGATACGACGCGGCACCAACGAATCAAATGGTTAAAGAGATGGCATCAATCTTATGAAGGAGAGAGTAATGATAGTACATTAGAGGCCAAAGACCAAACGTTAAGAAGTTCAGAGTATATTGTGTAATTCAATACAATGTGTTAGTTATTGCGTAATATAGATTACTATTTAAGAGTGATCACTTTGTGTTAATAACGAATAAATCTTTAGATGGAACCGATTATTGTAACTTGGATAATGATCATTTAAATTGTAAAATATTAAAGAAATTATTGTTTTGGTATAGACTGAAATTAGAAAGAATATAATTGCGGTTAAATTTCAGACTGATAATAAAAATCAAATATACTATTTTAAAATTTTATCAAGTCCTATGTTAAATTAAAATATGTTCAAAATCTAATGTATAACCACATTAGTATGATTAGCTAAATTGGTAATTAGGACACCAGATACCTTAAATGTCTAATTTAGAATTACATTGTAGAATAATCTGAGATTAATTTACACTCAAATATTTGGTAAAATACATGTCATGGTTGTTATAGAAGTATGTAATAATTTTTCGGTTTATAAATAAAATTGTTAATTGTTAATAAATAAAACTAATAAATAAAGTTAATTCAATTAATTTTAACTTGATTCTAATAAAGTTATACATTTGTATCATTTCATGAAAGTTATTGTTAAGATAGACCTTTGCTGTCATGGGCCATCTCTAAAGAGGTATAATGAAAAGATGCAAGAGAAATTAACATTTATGAATGAATGAGTATATATAATGTTCGATGTAAATTTAGCGGAGTCTATATTTTTTACACTTTCGTTTCACCTATACCCTTTATGTCAAAATTAATTGAAATTGGCAAATGGAAATAATTTGAATATTGGAGAAAAGTAACCTGCATCATGATTATTCGTGCCAGGTATCAAAAATCTGCAATCATGGAAGTTTGTCAATGCTATTTTGAACACTATAAAACCAATAAGTGACATGAAGAACTGCAACGGAGACTACGACAACGTGACTTGTAAGAGAAAACACAACATACGCTGTGATTGCTTCCGTACACCAGATTTTATACAATAATTGCAGGAGAAAGTGATAGAAGACCCAGGCAAGGAAATGACATCCGGTATCACTCATACAAGAAGTATGAAGGCCAACTTCCGCTTGACAAAGGTACAGGAACAATTGAATAAAATGAAAAATTTTGCTGAACCAGATATATTATGGTTTTTATCTGATGAAAATAAATTTATCGAGATCACGATTCCCAGAACAGTATATGACTTTCCTTATATGGGGTTTCATGAAGACCAAGGTTCAGAAAGTGGTAATCAGAGAATTTTAACGATTTTACCATTTCGTTCGTTTGGGTCCTTAACTCCCTTAATTATATGTGAGCGTGGTTGATAAAGTAATCAACCACGCTACTTGTAACACAAAGAACCAGCTGATTGATTTGAGGTACTCCCTAGAAACACCGTGAAAGTCACACATGCGAGATATCGGAGCTAGTTCAAGACCGTGGTGGATTATAAGGGTAGTTTTTTTGAGTGTTTTTGATTCTTTGAATCTTTACGTCACTTTTCTATTTTCAATAAATTTATTTTTGGTTAAAATATTCACTTTTTTGTCTTTGTAAAGAAACTGTCAAATTTGTATATATTCCTAATGAAAATGACGTAGAAGACTAAATTAATTATTATGATGAAGACTATGCTTATGAAGATGAAAATTGTGATGATAATTCAATGTCACAAATTTGATTTTCAATCTGATTTCAAAATACAGGATTTCAATTGAGCAAAAATATTGTAAAGATAATTCATATTTTAAACAAATTTTTAAATGGTGAACTTATTCGTGAAATATATATATATATATATATATATAAATAATAAAATAGGTTTAACGAAACCTTAGGACCAATGACAAAAATAAAAGAAAGTCTCGAAATATTAAATGCTTGCTAATTCCAAATATGAAAAATTATTCAAAAGAATTTACTTGCACAATTCTAGTTTTTATATAAATTTTTGTAGAAACAGCATTTTCGAAATGTTTTAGTCGCCAAACTTGAATTGAAATATAACTACAAATCATTCTTAGAAAACAAAGTAAAATAACGACAAAAATTGCATTTCTAAAATCGAATACCCAGTCAAAAATTGTGAATAAATCCGTAGTGGTTGTTAAGGTTGAACATGTTTCAAAATCTACAACTTAAATAAATTGGCAAAATGTGGTATTATAATATAATTATTGGTCGATTCGAATGATATTCAAAAAAGTATGTTAAATTTGTTTAATAATTCAATCAAAGTATACAAGACACAGATTTGTAACTGCATCTCATTATATAGTAGGTGCACTAAAAAGTAATAGAAAGTTCGAAAAATTTATTGTTGAATATCGATATGAAAAGAATTTACTAGTATAAGCATAGAAAGACAGATTTGTACATTATAAAAATCAGTTCACAAATAATAATGGAAAAGGAGTTTAAATGCCAAAAAAAACCATATGCCCAAGAAATGTTTTCTTATGAAATCGTAAAAATGGTGAAGAAAACTGCGTTTTAGGGAGCTGGGAATTTTTACTGTAAATTCATACTTTCAATAATTTTTAAATCCTTAAATTTAAAAATCGTAAATATCAATGAATAAGTGCACTTATTTTCCGAGTGAAATAGTAAATGGCAATCACTTTGCGGAAATAATACAGAACAATCCTGGCAAATAAATTTTATAGTTGAAAGATTAAAAAGTTTTTCGTTTCAATAACTATGAAAATATATCAAAACAATCAAAACACAAAATATTTGTTTCTGAAAATGATAATAAAAAACTACACATTTCCGGTTAAGCACGTGTTTGTGTTATTTATTAAAAATACATCACGAGTTTTGTTAATAATTAAAACCTTACATAAAATAATTTAACAATACCAAGAAAAGGTTTGAGGATGGTAACAAAATTTTTAAAATAATCTTGAAAACCGTTTTAGAAGAGAAATATTTATTCCAATAGAATATTGATGATATACAATGACCTTTAAACATATTTTCAAAGAAATTTTTTACAAAATTTAACATTACAAAAGATTAGAATGACTTCATCTTTGAAAAATAAATTTCCTGATTTTCTTATAATTTTGATAAACTTCGAATATTTTCTAATTTCAAAAATGGTTTACAAATTAATTTTTCTTAAAGTTCAGTACTTCTATTTTGTTTAAAAGATAAGTCTTTTAAAATTTCTTCATCACTAATTCCTTAATATTGTGAATAAGATTTCCTGTTCTGATTTCAAATGTAGCAAATTCTTAATATCCTTTTTGATTAATTTCAGCAAATCCAACAATCATGTTGGTAATTGATTCATTTTATGTAAATTTATCCAAAAATTATGGATTTTGCATCTTACTTTGTAAATAATTCTGTCTTAAAATTATCCTATAAAACTCTACCTTTTTTCGAAGACCCTAATGATGAATAAATATTTTCAAGGCCAGTTCTTCAAAATCTCTAATCAGATTCGACCGAAGAGTGTCCAATATTAAGGATCACAATAAAGTCTGTGTGAGAGAATTAGGAATGTCTGATTTTAAATTCTTATCAAAAAATTTTGATAATTGTTTTGAGCGTGTGACATGTAAAGCATTATTGATAAGAACTTTTAATCCTAAAATCAATGTGCAGAATGCAGTGAATACGTGTGTGTCGAATGTTTTTAATTAAATTTTTGTATGTTGATGTATATTGAATAATAGTTATGTTAAATAATTAAAAAAATAATTAAAATAATATTTTTTAGATAATTTTAAAAGTTTAAATATAATTGGTTATTGAAAATTATTTAAAAAAAAATTAATTGTTTAAAATTTTTATTTATAATTTAAAATTTATAGATTTTATAATTTGTTTATAAATTATCAATATAGTATATAGTTATTCATCCGTCGTGAATGTATATAACCTGATGATGATAGTGATGCTATCGAAATATATAGTGAAAAAGATGTACGAATGGCAAACTTCCATATGTTGAATACTTAAATACCGAAAATATGCTTAACTTATGGAGATTTTTAGTTTTCAAGAAACCGTAGAATTATTCTGTTTTTGTTTAGATTTTATTGTTCGATTATTCTTTATTTCATTCAAGCGAAATTATTTCCAACATAATCTACCTTAAACCCCTTGAGATCAGTATTGCTTAAGCATCTTTTCATTTCAGTTTTCCCAATAACCAAAGACTTAATTGATCTTTCGGTCTTTCCTCTCACTATAGAATTTTTCTTTTCCTTCTTTTGTTTCCCACAAAATAAAACAATTTTAACCAATAAAATTCATTTTTCAATATTTTGTATTGGAATTAACAAACTCAATTTTAGGTAGGAAGATTTTTAATTATTAAACACTGCGGAGAAAGCTTATCTACTTATTTGAATTAGATTGAAAGAACACAGTTCGAATTAGAAAAGACTTGATTTTAATCCATTTTTAAAAGATTTTTTATAGGTGTTTAACGCCCAAATTTGAAGATTATAATTAATGCTGATGTATATATAAGATCGGTATGTTGTATTTAAAATGTGTGCAATTTAAAACTGTTAGTTACAATAGAATTGCATTAAATTTCGTTATTTATTTTGAATTTATAAATAAACAAATTCAAGTATAAAAATATAAATTTTTTTAACAAAATATGATCAGTTATTTTTGAGACTTTTCGATAGTGTGCTCAAATTTTGAAATTAAAATAAAAAAATTAAAATTCATAAATCAATAATAAATTTAAAATTGATATACTAAAAGTTATAAATTAAAATATTAAAATACATAAATCAATAATAAATTTAAAATTTATATACCAAAAGTGATAAATCCATAAATAAATAACAAATTTAAAATTGATAAGCCAAAAGTTATAAATTAAAATATTAAAATACATAAATCAATAATAAATTTTAAATTGATAAACCAAAAGTTATAAATTAAAATATTAAAATACATAAATCAATAATAACATTAAAACGAAAAGTTATAAATTAAATATTAAAATTCATAAATCAATAATAAATTTAAAAATCATAATTCATAAATATAAATATTAAAATTTATAAATCAATAAAATTAAAATTTCAGACTTTCTCACAATAATTTAACTCAATTTTGAATAATTTTATGTAAATTTACTAAATCATGCTTAAAAAATTTTGAATTCAGCCTACGAACTAATTTTGGTTTTTTGGGGAATTTATATCTAAGAGAAAAATATATATTTAAAAACCTCTAAATCTCGTAGCGTCATCATTTCCTGAGCAGTTTTCTGATAATCCCGAAGCTCCAACAAGACTGTCTCTGCGACCACATTCAAAAACAGCCATCATGTCACCAATTAATCTCGACTCAGATCCTAAAAGTCCCCATTTCTTAGGTATTTCTTTCATTTCTTGCGTAATATGTTCTGATGATACCCCAGGAAAATCGAAACTAACAGATTTCCTTTTGAAATTATCTGTAGCAATTTTATTAGACTTTGGCCTACAAATAACTTCTTTTGGGTCATCACTATCATCTTCTTTTCTCTAAAATATTGAAATCACTATAGGAATGCATTTTACCAATACTGTCAAAATGTTTACATTATTCAAATTCTAAAACATG
Organism: Schmidtea polychroa; assembly: GCA_959609185.1. NCBI lineage: Eukaryota > Metazoa > Platyhelminthes > Tricladida > Dugesiidae > Schmidtea > Schmidtea polychroa. The sequence continues at coordinate 14,806 of CAUHTR010003424.1, forward strand.
CTGCTACCCAAGCACTTATATCACCAAGAAATATCACCAAATCTTTTCGTAATTTCTTACTTCAACAAATTCGAAAGAAATTTACAACTTGGTATCATTATTACACTGATTTAAGCAATTTATCAATAAAATGTAATAAAGTTCAAGTTTTAATATCAAGGCAATTAAATAGAAACATTTTATTAAATATTTCTTTTAAAATAAAAGCTTAATTACTCCGATTAATTAGGCAAATCGTTTAATATTTCATATTGAAAATTAAAAAAACACTTTATTTCGTAAATACATTTTCGTCTTCATTCATTATTTATCGAAATAAAAAATTATTTTAATAATATTGACATTAAATATGGCTCTTAAAATGTAGATTGTTTTTTTTAAATGAATACTTAAAATTAATACCCCAACCAGTTGTTCGTAAGCAGTTGATTTACAAACGACCCGATTACGATAAAAAAAATAGCAAATCACAGGAAATTTTATTTTTCGGTTATTTTTAATCACAATTTATAAGGTGAAAAAATATTATTCTCACCAAGAATTCATCACCACAGTGCACTTTAATTACTTTTAGGTTTTGATGTGACAAAATTACATGGCAATGTAAAATATTTGCAATTTCACCAACTTCTTAATAACTGTGCTGCGTCCAATAATTTATTTCCCAAATTGAAATACATAAAAAATTACTTTGAAGATCGATAATATAAATTATCTAAAAGTTAGAATATAAAACGCGGTAAAAATGTTTAAATATTTTTTTTCACATTGATCGAAAAAAGAAATTTTATTATTTCATGACAATAGATTAATAAATTTGTGATTTTCATTACATCCAATAATTAATCAAATAACAATTAACACGTCGATGAACTTGAAAAAAATCCATTTTATTATCCTGTACCACAAAGAATATTTAAAAATATAATTTTTTGTAGCTAATATGATATATTTATTATTTATTATTATAATAACAATCAAACCGTTCATATTGAGTGAAACACTTGTTAAAGAGTCAGATACTTGTTAAAAACTACTTGTGAAACACACAGACTAGTTTATATGTCACGGTATTTATATGTTGCAAACCAGTGGTACCATCTATGAACATACATTTCCTTTGGATTCCAATTAAAATTTTAATTTAAAATACAATAGAAAATGACTTGATTACTTGTGTATAACTTGAGTATAGGATTAATACACTTTGATTTGTTAATAAGTCGTTGGTGCTAAACGTAGTAAAGACCTTAGATACAGGATCCTATTATTAGGTTAGATTATCATTATGAACTATAAACCAAGCACATGTTTCTTCATGAAAATTACAAGTAAATAAGAGGTAATCAGCGCTTTATGTCATTTGTTCAAAAAAACACTATGGGATAAAGTTTTAAAAATCCTCTAAAAAATTGTCAAAATGTTTATCACATAAATGAAATCTTTAAAATGAGATTTGTAGATATTTGTGCTCGAGAAAACTATAAGGTTTATGTCACCCTAAAATATTTGGTATTTTAGACGACTAAATTTAATCAAACTCAAAATTAAAGAAGCTACAAAGAACAATAAAAGAAGCCTTAAAAGTTCACTTTGATTAAGCAAAATTAAAATAAACAAATACTACCAGAAATAAAAAATCCAAAATATAAAAAAGCTATCAAGTTTAACTCAAGGCAATAGAGATACGAAACAGTATGCTAACACCATATATAATTTATAATATATATTATCTATTATACCACATATTATATTCTATGTACACATTATATTATACCATTATACTATTATAAAGGGTGTCGCAAAATTCACACAAAAAATTTTGATGGGTTTTTAATTAAAAATGGTAATCTTTTTATTGATTCATATATACAGAAAGGTATACAGAATAGGGTAAATGGTCTTTGTGGGTTTGTTTGCACATACGCACTCTTGTGTTGAAATTTCACATGACCGTGTTGCATAAATATGGCTGGATTTTGTTGATACAGCGCTCAATTTCCTCCTTTAATGTGTGGGTGGTCGTTATCTTGTTGTCATAAACCTTAGACTTCTGATCACCACAACAAAAGATTATACGACCAGGAAATGGCGTATGCAGTAATTGAATTGGTTTTTTCGGAATGTATGTCATTTATAGCTAACATAACCCCATATTTTATACTTTATGAATCACTAAAAAATTTTAAATTTTGAGACACTCTTTATAGATACATAATCAACCGCCAATAACAAAACAAACAACAAATAGTAAAATTTAGAAAACATGTTTTATCCTATGACCAAACAGCACATAAAGAAGAAAGAAAAATCAATAGACATGCCTTTATTTACTAAAAAAATGAAAAAATCAAGATTTATACAAGCAACATTACAAAAGAGAAAAATCCCAAAAATGACAGAAGAAAACAAATTCAAAACACAAACAAACCCGAATTTTGGAAGAAAAAAAGCAGTACAGACGCAGCACCTCCGGTTCATGAAATAGAAAGCATAAATAAGATCAATCACAAGCCAACATAACCCAAAAGTAAGAAAAAGCTACTCTACGTACTGTACAACCGGCAACCTAAAACCCACAAAGAAGCAAAAGCAAGAACTAATATTTTTCGATTTAAGACATTGAAATTTTGCTAGGTCTCTTATAGACTAAATTCAACCAAAAATACATTGTTTATATTATTGAAAATTCGAGTATTAACATGGCAAAAAATTTCTATTGTTTTTAGGCTTCTAATATTGAAATCATTTATGTTGGCTGTTATTATTAAAGGAAATGGTTGCTAATTTTTAAAATTATTTCCAATTAGGCAAAACTAAGTTAACAATTAACTTTTCCTGCTTATTACGGGCACTCATGAATAAGATTGATAAACATCAATTAATTGAGAAGTATATAATTACATAAATATAGAAGTATATAAGTATATAATTAGTCAACTATCCTAAAACACGGTATTTTTAACTCGATTTCCATATAACGCGTAGTGAAAATCGGGGCTGTTCTCGTATAACGCGATGCGATCTCCTTATAACGCGTTTTTCGTACAAAGACTTTCAAACACCTCAAATGATGTAAAAGATTTATCTATGGCAACACTTATTCGATGTCTTGAATATAAATTTTTGTCTGTACATAGTAGGCATATAGAGGGAATTTCCCTTTTTCTCAATTTCAATTACTTGATGAGTCTACTTCCAATGCATTTGTAGTGGAAGACACTAATAACAAATTCGTTTTAAACTTCAGTTATGATTTAAAAAAGGACTAGATTTGGCTAAAGAATTAGAATGCCAATTAACCTAAAATGACCCTTTGACCATACGCAGAGAAAAATTTAAAAGAGAATTTCAAAATGGCTTGGCTTCATTTAAAGAGGTTTTGGAAGAACTACAAAATAAAATTACATTTGAAAAACATGAAGAAAGTATGAAAAGTGAGGAGGATTTTCTGTCAATTAGAAAAAAAGTTGGATGGCAAATATTTGATGGTAATGATGAATAATAAAACCATTTACAATGTAACATTTTAATTTTTTGTTGGAAATAAATTTTTTTTAATTTAGTTTTTAATTTTATGAATTATGCAATAAATTTAGATTAAAATATCTAAATAAATTATATATTCTTTGTCATTTTATAAAATTCATTCATGAACCCTATTAATCACAACCTGATAATGTATTTTGAGTATTCAGTTTTTTATATAGGTTCATTTGTGTACAATTTATTTATTTCTAAAATTCCATACAACTTGGTACGAATTCATCCAATTTATATTAGTTCTGTTTCTTTTAACGCGTTTTCCATATAATAACGCGATGGAAATATGATTTGTCTTATTTCTATGTTTCTCATAACGTGATTTCCAAAAAATTGTTGGGTTATTGGGTTGTTGGTGAAATGTAAAAGTTACCAATCAAATCTCTGACTCCAATGTCGCTAATTTGACTCAACAATTGGGTAAATCGGTTTCGATTGTCCTTGTGCTTTGACTTGACTTTATTAGATATACTGTGATTCTTGTATTTCAATTAAATTATCTCGATATCAGTTCTCCACAATATCACGTCGCTTATTCAATTTAAATCTTCTATTGCCTTCAACTACTTTTAATTCAATTCGAATTCTCCACTTTAATTTTCAAATATCGCGCAACTTTCCTATTCCAATTTTAACACCCCTTCACTTCTGATTTAATTAAGATGACTTTCTCTTTTATAGTTCGCCATCGTCCGGCACTCATAATAATTCGTTTTTCCCATTCTGGCATTATCCATACCTTTCCCTAGTTCCCACGTTACCTCTGAAAGTTCGGAGATGCCAATTTTGTTTTCATGTTTTGGAACTCCTTTCTGTTTTCTTGAACTTATTAATTATAAGTGACCTTTCTCCGCTTTATTGTTGAATTTCTTTTGTTTTGTTATTCCTTCCTTATTTCTCAAATTTTTCTTTTCTGTTTTCTTATCCAAGTTTCAGAATGTTATCTAAATCCCCCTATCGGTTTTCCCTAAGTTATTCTAATTATTTATAATATTATTTACTATTTAGGTATCCTCAAAAAAATGCATCTTTTTTATAATCTTTCTTATAACGCGGTACAAATTAATCACTTTGTAAGATGGTTGACTGAATTTGTAAAAAATAACTAATATCTTATTAACATATTACCTTTGATAGTTTTTATCTTGATTTAAATAAATTCATGTTTATTAAGTCAGTGATTAATTCTGTTTATTAAAAGAATTTCAATAGCAATTTAATTTTGAATATTTCTAGTAATTATGAAATCAACCTTTTATTAGTAACAATATATTTTGTGAGAATGACTTCAAAAACAGCCAAAACAGCTGAAGAGCGAAAAAAGAGTTTTCGGAAGATCTAAAACTAATTATAGGGAAAAAATAATGGAGGAAAATCCAATGAAACATGAGATAGAAATTTCAATAATTTCATTTTCAATTCAAAAATTTTAAAAATCTTTAAAAACGAAGAAAATGAAAGGATTAAAAAAATCAAAACAATTGACAATTTACAAAGCAATAGTTAAGTACAAAGAAAAATAGGGAATCAGTGAATCAGAGATGAGTTTATTTAGCTATAGGTTTTATCTTTAAGAAACCGATTAATAAAGCGGGACTGCTCAAACAATTTCTGATCAAAAATATCTAAGAATAAATTACCTGTCAAACTTATTCAATAATCATGTAAATGATAAAGAATATTATTCTTAATTTATTGTCAATACACTCATTAGTTTTATAATTTATTAAAGAAATAAATAAAATGATATTAATGCTATATTTTAAGTATTAGTGGTTATGCCAAGCAAATGTCACCAAATGATGCATTTGTTCCATTGTCGAATTAAGCTGCCACTGATATATGCAACTCTTGGACCTATTATTAGTATGCAATAACCGAAAATCGACTTGTAAATTCGCTTCGGCCGTATAATCAAATTTTAGAACTATTTGGATATATTCACATTATATTACACATAAACAGTGGCAATTAACAAATTTTTAAAATAATTAATAAACATCTTTTGAATTCCATTCTATTTGCTTTAAATGAGGAAAATTCATTTAATTTAATGTCATTTTATAAAGAATTGATGATAATAATAAATAACGAAGAAAACCTCCCAGTTTATACAAGCACAGATAAATTCTATCATCCAAATATTGATGCAGTATTAGATTCGACACTTTCAAAGGTTTGTCAAAAAATCATAGATTGTCGAGAAGAAAGAATTAAAATCCCTTAAAAAGAAACAAAACGTTTGCTTATCAAGTGACAAATGAGAAGAACTTTGTATTATAGAGAAAACCCGTTAATGAGAATCTGCTACAATGATACTTACAAGAAAATTAGTCGCACCGTCGAAATGAAGATCAACAGAGCATAGAAAGTGATTGCTGTGGAATGGGTTTGAATAACATATTAACCAAAAGCTTACGATCTTCCAAACTTCTAGCAGCTTATAAAAACTCATAAAGAGTGTCCTGCTATCAAAATTAGACCTATTGTATCCAACACAAATTGATCAACTACTAAAACCAGTTGGCTCTTTTCAAAGATCTGAAAACTATTTTTCGACACTGCACCACATCATCGATAGTGTGCTCAAATTTTGAAATTAAAATAAAAAAATTAAAATTCATGAATCAATAATAAATTTAAAATTGATAAACCAATAGTTATAAATTAAAATATTAAAATCCATAAATAAATAATAAATTTAAAATTGATAAACTAAAAGTTAAAAATTAAAATATTAAAATTAGAATTAGATTCAACACTTTCAAAGGTTTGTCAAAAAATCATGGATTGTAGAGAAGAAAGACTTAAAATCCCTTAAAAAGAAACAAAACTTTACTTACCAAGTGACAAAGGAGAAGAACTTTGTATTATAGAGAAAAACCGTTAATGAGAAGCTGATACAATGATACTTACAAGAAAATTAGTCGCACCGTCGAAATGAAGATCAACAGAGTATAGAAAGTGATTGCTGTGGAATGGGTTTGAATAACATATTAACCAAAAGCTTACGATCTTCCAAACTTCTAGCAGCTTATAAAAACTCATAAAGAGTGTCCTGCTATCAAAATTAGACCTATTGTATCCAACACAAATTGATCAACTACTAAAACAAGTTGGCTCTTTTCAAAGATCTGAAAACTATTTTTCGACACTGCACCACATCATCTGCAGATCAGCAACTGCCTCATGACAAGGTTACATTAAAACAGAACTACCATTAGAGAGCTCAAATACCCCTTCAGTTTTGATGTAGTATTATTATACAATTATATCGAACCAAAAGAAGTTATTAAATGTTTAGAAAAGAAATTAAGAGAAAACAACTTTTTAATAAAGGAAATGAATACCGAGACTATCTTCAAACTTCTTACTGTCATCCTCGAGAACACCTATTTTACTTTTGAAGAAAATGTCTATAAACAAGTTAAAGGTCAACCTATGGGTTCTAGCATATCAGGATTGCTAGCAATCATCTTTATGGATAACCTCGAACGACAAACACTGAGGAAATAGTTATTGGAAATATTTTTTATAAATATTTTATGAAATTATTTATAAAAAGAAATTTTTATGAGCTTTAAAAATCTTTTTATTGTTGTTTTGAATTTTAGATGAAATTTAATTAAAAATATGTTTTGATTCTTCAAAAAAATTTTATTTTGATTCAATTTATTTTTAACCAGTAAGGAAATGGAAATAAAATTTTATATTTTTATTTCCTTTTCCTTACTGGTTAAATATATATATATTGCTTAAATATCATTTAATAGTTAAAGAAAAAGTAATAATAATAATAATAATAATAATAATACTAAAGTAATAATAATAAAGTAATAATAATAATTAATAATATTAAATAATAATAATTAATAATAATAATAATTAATAATAATAATTAATAATAATAATTAATAATAATAAATAATAATAATAAATAATAATAAAAATAAATAATAATAATAATAATAATAATAATAATAATAATAATAATAATAATAATAATAATAATAATAATAATAAATAATAATAATAATAATAATAATAATAATAATAAATAATAATAATAATAATAATAATAATAATAATAAAAATAATTAATAATAATAAATAATAATAACAATAAATAATAATAGTAAATAATAATAATAAATAATAATAATAAATAATAATAATAATAATAAATAATAATAATAATAATAATAATAATAATAATAATAATAATAATAAATAATAATAATAATAATAAATAATAATAATAATAATAATAATAATAATAATAATATAATAATAATAATAATAATAATAATAATAATAATAATAATAATAATAATAATAATAATAATAATAATAATAATAATAATAATAATAATAGTAATAATAATAATAATAATAATAATAATAGTAATAGTAATAATAATAATAATAATAATAATAATAATAATAATAATACTAATAATAATAATAATAATAATAATAATAATACTAATAATAATAATAATAATAATACTAATAATAATAATAATAATAATAATAATAATAATAATAATTAATTACAATTGAATTAGTTTATTAAATAAATAAATTAAACCAACCAAACACGGCTTAAGAGTGTGCATTGCATCAGAATTTTTTGATTGATTTTTCTGGCAATTTAGACTACACAAAGACCTCGGAGATTGGCTATTCTGGTCGCCATCATAGAGGCGATTGCTGGTGATATCCGAGTGGTGATTTGTTAGAGAACTTTGTAAAAATGATAAATGCGAATGAAGATTCGAAGCTAAAAATGCTGAACTGCTCAATCTAGTTGGTTTGGGCATACCAATTCTTCCTATTCCTGGATAATCGTAAATTTGGTTATTTGTTCGTTGGGGAGAGTTAATATGATTTCTTTGATTTGAAACCCGATGTTTGGGTGGAAATTGACAACTGAAATTCTGAATAGGTTTATTAACTAATCGTTTTTGTTCATCACATTTCGAATTATTGTTTTCCAGACGTTTTCCACTATCCTTTATGGAATTAAATATTTCCAAAACTGAGCAAGAATAACTTTGTTTACGTTTTAATTGACTATTTGTTCGGTAAAATACGATTTCATCTGTCGAACATGGTTCTGTTTTGACTTTTTTTCGAAATTGTTTAAACATTTTTAGTAATCTCCACCCAGTATAATAATAATTCATCAGAAATTTTATCTGGCGCCATAAAATAGAATCTGGCTTTAGAGACTGATTATTTGTTGACGTTACTCGGGGAAATAAAGGTTTTTGCTCAGTTATATGTTGAAGAATACTATCCACAGTAGTTCCACTATATTTTCCTGAATCTATCAAATTCGAACTTGATGAATGTTTGTCATTATGAATTTCCTTGGGATTTTGTTCAATGATTCCATTTTCAGCACAATTAGACGCTATGTAACTAGAATTGATAAATGAATCTTGGGGTGCAAAATGCAGATGATAATTGACTAAAATATTTTTGTTATTAACGTTAAAGAGAGGCACTCTACTCTGGAGTGAATATATAGATTCATTGAAAGACACAGTTTGGGTATCTATATATATTGGATTACATTTATCAATGTTATTTGTTGCCATTGAACTACTACTAATTGGACTGCTACTACTACTACAGCTCATTCGAACCGCACTTTGTGTTGATTCAGGGCGTTTAAAATCATTATCATAACTATGTCTAAGATTAAAAATTTTTATATTTTTATGTTGATTGTGCATATTGTTTAATTTATTTGGAGAAAATATGTCAGGTGATAAGATTCTTTCAAAGTCTTCTATATCATAATCATCAGGATCATTTTCTTCATCATCTGTAATATCAACATATTTTAATATATTATCACATTGATAGTCAAGATTCAAATTAGTATTATTGTTTTCCTCAGTTATACCAATATCAAATGGAACAGAAAAATCTTCATCATAATAATATTCAATGCTTTCTACTAAAATGTCCATCTAAAATTGAGATTAAGAATAAATTGGAAGTTTTCTTTAAAAATATACAATAGTAACTTAAAAAAATAGCATTAAACTATCATAATAATAAATTTTAAACATAATAATAGTAATATTAGATTAATTATTAAAATATTTACGATTAATAATAAAAGTTTATTATTTAATTTATTGTAAATAATATATTTAAACAATTAGACATTAATTTATTCAAATGACAATTTAATATCACAAAAATTAACTGATAAATACTAAATATTTAGAATTAATTATAAAAATACTCTTTAAATTATTTTGCAACATAAAGTTATTGTAGAAACCTAAAAGAAAAGAAAATTAGTTTTGGAACTTGTTTACTTGTAGTAAATAATTTATTTTCTTCACCTTTAATTTTTTTCTATTTTTTTTTCTATTTATAATTTCATTTATTTTTATTTAGTATAGCGCTTTTTTCTAAAAGTATTGTGTAAAAAGTTTATGTCGAAAGTTGTGTTAAGAATGAAATTTATAGATTTGTATTCAAAAATTAAGTGATATTAATTATTTGTTAGAAAAAATTAACACCATAATTCACAAAAAGTATAAAGAAAATCAATGTATCTGATTAAAGTCACAAGAAAGAAAATATTTATTTATATTAAAATAAAGCCGGGACGGACTTGAAGCTTGGTGGTTTCGGTTCCATATGCATTGTTAATTTCAATCAATTCATCTATAGAAAACTGTATTCAAATAACAAGATCTAGATCACTTGTCGTTAATTGTTTTTCAATTAACCTTCTTTCATAAGTATGTCCTGATGATCTATTAAAAACTGGAACTTTAGGAATTTCGTTGGAAACAGAACAATTTAACGACATTTTAAAGAAAATTAGAACTGCCCCATAGATTTCATTCTGAAAAGCTTTCAAATCTCCGACCGAAACTTTATTTTTCAAATCCCGAATCTTGATAGACGATCCAGTTGCAGCACATAGCCAATGTATGTTTGGTGAGAAGATAAGTTCATTGATAATATGACATCTTTCTAAAGAATATAACTGTCTTCCTTCAGATAAATTCCATAACATTAAAGTACCATCCCATGATCCAGACAATGCAAATTGACCATCACTTGACATAATAACATCACCTTCGAATTCGAAATTCGATCCAACTGAAACTCTTTTAAACAAAAATACTAATTCTACAATTTTCAAAAACAAATCAATTTTACATTTTAAAATAAAAATTACCCATTCCTCGCGTCTGTGTGCGCACACCAAAACGAACACAAGTCTAACAATAACGCACGCACAGACGCGATAAAAAACAACGACAAAATCGGCTGAAACAATATCAATTCCCTGTTAGCAACAATAAAAGAATTCTTTTCGCTCTTTACTATATCTTACGACCTATTTCACTAAGTGACTTTATACTCGGTGTAGGTATTTGGATTTTGAATTGGAAGATCCAACACCATCAGTATTTTGACCGACAACCTTATTGACACTACAATCCGGCGACCTGTTATTGTGCTTAGATGCCTCATGACGTGCTTAGAAAAAAAGAATTCATTAAATATTCTTCTCGTTACTGACTTGAATTCCAAATTCCAAAAAGTTAAATATTCAAATTCACAGATGTTCTCGGATAGCTCAAATTTTATTATTTATATGTTCGTAAAACTTTTCAATTTTTATTTTTATTTACCTTTTGATTTACCCTTTTACTGATTCATAAGTACAATAATCGCCAGGAGTAGTGATATACCCTATCTTACGGCTCTCCTCAGGAAAGATCAGGATTTTCTTCCTGGTAAAAGTATCATCATTATGATACTTCAGCTAATGAATCTTATGCTCCTTCTTATCTCATTGTTATTCTATAGAAGAATAAAAAGAACAGAAAGAATATATATATATATATATATATATATATATATATATATATATATATATATATATATATATATATATATATATATAATTACAAATGTAGATAATTTTCTTACTTTAGATGTGATTCTTCAGCTTTAGCTCTTTAGCAGTGCTTTTTGTTCGTTCGAAACTCATCTTGCATCAATCACTCTTTTCGTTCAATAATAATAAATCAATTCAATTCATACATAACATTCATTGGGGTTCGATGGCAAGCGAAAACTGTTTTTATTTATATTTAAAATTTGTTTTAATTACAATTCTCGATCGGGTTGAGAATTTATTCATTAAAACCACTTCTATACAAACTAAAGGTTAGTGGAGTGACTACTTTTAAATAATTTACTGCTTTCTCTCGTAACCCATATGACCAAAACAGTAACGATATTAGATCTATTGCTAAATTACGTTGGAACTGGTAAAACTCTCAATTCCTTGACAATTGTTGAACAAAAACTGAATTTTGCCTTAAATTAATCAGGAGTCTGACTGAAAATATATCAGAAAATAGTGTTGAGAATACCTAAATAATAATTCATAAAGAAATAAATAAAATTACCTGGGGGAAGATCACCATGACCAACGGGACGATCTATAGAGACTCAGAAAAGAAAACGGAAGTGAAAAGAAATTAAAAATGAGAAAGAGAAAGGAAATAAAAGTTATCAAACAAGAAAATAAAAATCAAGGTCAGTACTAATTAATTAGTACAAAAAGGAAAAGGAACTTTGAAATCAGGGAAAAAGGAAAATAACAATATCCTTATCTCGACAGCTTGCGAGTGATAATAGAATTGATGGAAGAAGGCAGCCAAACAAGAAAGGAAAAAGGGAAAAACAACTTGACAGCTGTCAGAGATAAAAATGGGACAGTCGGGGAAAGCAGGAGATGGAAAGTGGAAAACACTTGATTATCTGGAGTGCCACAAGAGAAGCGAACTATATAAGGGAAAACTGGTGAACATGTAATTAGAACCAAAGGAGAACAAAAAGGGGAACAAAAAGAGACGACAAATTTAGAAGGAAAATTAGAGACGATTTGAGAGACGATTTGGAAAACGATTTGAGATACGATTTGAGATACGATTTGAGATACGATTTGAGAAATAAAATTATTGGAGAAAATTAGACGTTGGACGAAACGTTGTTGGACAAACGATTGTCAAAATAATTGTAAAGGAAATAATTGTGGAAAATAATTATTGGAGAAAAGTTGAAGAAAAAAATTAGTTGAATAATAAAACGAAAAGAAGTTATTGATTATTTGAATAAAGTTTGAAAGAAAGTCAGAGAAAACAACAAGCTCAAAAACCCAGTTTAGAAACCAATCAGTAATTTGTGATCTTTAAATCCGGTGTTATACGAAAGTGCTATTCCTCACCGAGTGTTGCAATAAGCATTGTATAGTCACCCAGCAGAGTGTTGAATTTATTGTCAGTGTCAAGTGAAAGTTTATTTGTGATTATCAATAAAGATTTCTGTTGTCAAGTGTTATTTGTGAATTATATAAAGACACGCTTGGAGTCAGAGTAACATTAAATTTTATCACCAACTCAATAACCCAACAATAGCAAACAAACACAACCGTAAAACATTAATTAAATCTAGTAGTATGAGTAAAAACAACACAAAATTGAGAACATCAAAGTAATTAAATATTAATAACAAATACAAGAAGTATTGGAGGAAAAATAAATAAACAATATGATTAAAACAAGTTCTAATCCATGCCAATGCTTAAAAACAGGAATTAAAAGTAAAAAAGTTTTAAAGAAAAATGAAAAGATTAATTAATAATTAAAAGAAAGTGTAATTAAAATTAATTTCAGTGGTAACTAGCAGAAAACTCTAGAAAATATGTGAAATTCTTCATTTAGTAGTAAATAAAAAAAATTAAATAAAAATAAAACATTAAAAATAACAAAAATTTCACCTTTAAAAATGATAAAATTTAAATTAGAAAATAAAACGAATAAAACAATCTGAATTTGTTTTAATATGTTAAAGTATATACACTGACTCGTACAAACAAAATAGGGTACCGTATTTCCCCGAAAATAAGACACTGTCTTACTTCAAATTTTCAGAAAAAAAGCTACCTAGGGCTTATTTTCGGGTCATATTTTCAAAACAAATTTATTACGTTTAAAAACTAGACATTTATTCAAATATAATCATGTCATCCACCTCATTTACATCACCATCATTACTGTCAGTCGGGGTTACAATATTGCCCATCCGTGATTCAAAATCATCCAAGATCATCGGTCCAAATCTCGAATGCCTGGCTATATAGCTATCTTCAAACGAGCAATTTTTATCCAAGTATCCTGCTCTTAGTGTGTTACCAATGGACATATCCGTGATTGCATTCCATGTTTTCGCGACCCAAGATACAACCTCTTGTATTTTTGGCTTTACCAAATTCCCACTACACGTGAAGGAGGTGTATGTAAGACATCTGAACAGAACATGTATTAAAATACCTAAAAACCCATGTAAAACCGACACATGTGATTTTAAAATTATGGTCATGATCATTGGATTGGGGATTGAATAACTAACAGATTTGCCAGTATTTGACACTTTAAAGCAGGGGTCTCAAACTCAAACTGGACTGCGGGCCGCATTAGACTAGTATCATGAGCAGGCGGGCCGCAACATAAATAATTGTTTTCCAGAACATGTGGAGTCTGAAACACCGACGTTAATATTTATTTAATTAAAAACTCAACAAAACTAAAAAAACATTTTATTTTAATATTTTAGCATTCATTATGCTGCTTTCTTACATTAAAATACTAAAATTAATGTTACTGTGAAATCAATCCATGTTTTGCCCACTTACCTGGCATCGTTTAGCATCAACCAAGGCATCAATGTTAGGTTTAATGTCCTGTGATGAAACCAGTCTTAGAGATGCTTGCAGATGTTCATCAGTAAGCCTAGATCTTAATGGCGATTTGATAATTTTCATGGAAGAGAAAAATTGTTCGCAAACATACGTACTTCCAAACATTGCTATCATCCTTGCAGCAGCAGAAAGTAACATAGGAAACCTTTCTTTTGAAACAAACTGATAAAATTCTAGAATTCAACATCTGAATACTTTTGCTTCAATATGGAATCACACTGAAGATCTACTAATTCCNAGATTTTACACGGAAACTCTACGTGTTTTTGTTTTATTCCCATATGATAGAATTACACCAACTCAAAGATTACAAATGACTACTGCAAATACTGATAATGGCTTTGCAATAGAATGTTAGTATTTTTTATTTATGCATTATTTGATTTATATTATAAACTATTGTGACATTTTTTACTTTTGTTAAAATTTGTTTAGTATTTTAGTTACTATTAATTTATTATTATTATTATAATTATTATTATTATTTATATTATTATTATTTATATTATTATTATAATTATTAATTATTATTATTAATTATTATTATTAATTATTATTTATTATTAATATTATTATTATTATTATTATTATTATTATTATTATTATTATTATTATTATTATTATTATTATTATTATTATTATTATTATAATTATTATTATTATTATTATTATTATTATTATTATTATTATTATAATTATAATTATTATTATTATTATTATTATTATTATTATTATTATTATTATTATTATTATTATTATTTTTCATTTCATTGAAAAATATTTGAAAAGGGTTTTTAGTACGGTTATTAATAATTATTTCTGTTAAATGTGATATATATTTATTATATTTCACGATTGCGTTATTTTTATTTTATCAGGCCCGGCTACTTGTGATGAAATAGAAGACTATATTCGTTCAATTAATGATGATAAGGAATATAGCGAATTATTTAATATCTCATGTCTCAATTCTATCAATTGTGGCAGAATTATATGTCAAATGGCTCTACATGTTTTTATTTACTTACAAGTAATTATAATCAATTTTCAACTTAATTTATATAATTCATAAAATATTGATTATAATATTTTTGGGTCTGAATTTTCTTTTCAAGATATTATCGTTATTATTAGGTCTTTAAAATGCCTCTCCAAAGAGATTGAGTTATGTGTTCTTCCCAAGCTCTATCATCTTTACGGTTAAGGCGTTCTTATATCAATCATCCAAACCGCGGACTTCTTTACTTTCTTTCTGTGAGTAGTTAACCACTCTTGAATATTTTCTTATTTTGCCGTATGTTTAGAAGGAACGTTATCTATAATTTAACCATAGGATTCAGTCTCTAGACTCTCAGATTCGCTCAAGTTCTTTTTTTGAGTTTCCGTTCATCGCATATATTATATGCACGTTACGAAAAGTTATTTTAATATTAACTCTCATTGATGTATGAATATCGTACGTTTCTTATATTTGTCATGCAATGAGTTGATAAACACTAACTATAAAATACAGATCTAAAGGAATGTATTTTATAATGAAATTGTGAAGAAAGATTTATTAAACCCATTTAAGGTTGTCAGGTATCTTTGTAGTTTAATCGGAACAATGATCAACTGAAAGGGTAAAGAGAATAGTATGAATCGAAGCAGTCACAATTTGAATATTAATTCTAATTTTGAAATTGAAATCGTATTATATATCTATGTTAAAATATATTTTAATAATATTTGTCACTTATTTTTTCTTCTATTTAAATCGAAAGTACACGATGAATGTTCATAACAATCATTTATATACGTTACTATTTACCCGTTAAATTATTAGTATTTGAAAACTATTCATTTACAAATCCTTTCACCTTAAATCTATCAATAAACATTTGGTACGCCATTCATTTACAAATCTTTTCATCTTAAATTTATCTGTAAATATTTGTAGCGCTATTCATTCATAAATCCTTTTAACTTGAATCTATCAATAAACATTTGATGCGCCATTTATTTACAACTCTTTTCACCTTAAATCTATCAATAAACATTTGATGCGCCATTTATTTACAGCTCTTTTCACCTTAAATCTATCAGTAAACATTTGAAGCGCTATACATTCATAAATCCTTTCAACTTTAGTTTATCAGGAAACATTTAAAGCGCTATTCATTTTCAAGATCTTTCAACTTGAATTTATTACTAAACATTTATGGCGACAAATGTACTGTTTAGTTAAAATTCGGTTAATCAACAAAGCATTTTTCAAAGAATTTTCGTTTTGAACTTTAAATATGAGAGCGAATAATAATTAATTATTTAATTATATTTTTCAACTTAAATATTATTTATATCTAATTTTCTGGCACTAATCATAAACGCTTAAAACTTTTTTAAATAACAGTTGGCTGAAAAAGTCGGTGATACGTTAGTGGTTGCTATACCATGTGGAGGATGGGGAAATTTATTAGGTTGGTTTATATTTTTTATACTTTGAATGAACCAATTTTTAAAATCATTGAAGTTTTAACCCTTTCGTTGCTGCTGATGCATATATGAGCTCGTTAATATCTGTACTTGTTTATATATAATTTAAATAGCAACATAGTTAGCTAAAAGTACTACGTTGAGAACCTACGGATAAACTAACGAAGTAGGTACCCAGTAAAATAAAAAACACAACGTGTTCAGCAACGAAATGGGTTGACTATATTTTAATAATAATAATAATAATAATAATAATAATAATAATAATAATAATAATAATAATAATAATAATAATAATAATAATAATAATAATAATAATAATAATAATAATAATAATAATAATAATATTAATAATATGATAACGCCAATCAAACATTCTTTTCACGATATAATTCGACAGTTTTCCTGTCATCATCAGGTGGGATATAATAACTATGTAAATTAAGGATTTTAAACAAATTTATTAATTATATAAAAACTTTTTTATTTAATAAAAACATTTAATTATTTTTAAAAATTATAATTAAATTAATATATTATTTTTAAATTTAAACATTCAAAATTTAATTTAATAATTTAAAAATTTTATTAATTATTTAATTTAACACAACAATCAATACATACAATATAAAGAAAAAAAATTATTTAAAAACATTTAAAATACAAGTATTCACTGCATTCTGCACATTAATTTTTGGATTCAATGACTTTATCAACAACGCCTCACAAATCACACGTTCCCAATAATTATCGAAATTTTTTAATAAAATTTTAAAATCAGACATACCTATTTTAATCTTACAGCCCTTATTGTGCTCACTAATATGGGTCAAAGCCTTCGGTCTACAATGTTCTCGAGCTCGAATACAGAGATGACGGGAAGTCTCTCCAATGTATGTGGCATTACACCCATTACATGTAAACTGATAAACGAGATCGGAACACAATTCAACCGGAGTTTTTGACTTATTAATAAACATATTGCGTACTTTCCATGAAGTTGACACTATCCTATAGTTTAAATTTCCTAACTGCTTTCTTATCTTCACTTTATAATCTTTAAAACCTTCTGAGTACGGCAATACTAACACAAATTTAGGCTCATCATTCTTGCTCACACTATTTAATTTATTTGACTCATCAGACACACACAACAAAATCACACTCAGATTTTAACTCATCAGACTCACACACCTCAACAACATCACACCCAGATTTTCTCAAACATGGATCCTTAGGATTTTTAATAAATTTGTCAACAGTCTCTTTTACCATAATTAATAAAAAGGATTTTGAATAACCGTTCTTCATTAACATTTCAACCAATTTGTCAACACTTTTTACTGAATTTTCAAAAGTAGAAGACAAAGACCATGCACGATAAATCAAACCCTTCACCATATTTCTTTTATACTTGAATTCACAAAAACTTTCGGATGAAGTATAGAGACCAGTATCAGTTGGTTTTCTATAAATCTCTGTCTAGTAGTGTTTCTCTTTGTGTTGTATTAACAGATCCAAGAAAGCAAGTGAGGATTTTTCTCCGTTTCACATGTGCATACAATGTTTTTATGTAGACTATTCATATAATGCAAAAACGGATCAACATGCCTCTGATTTTCAAATATAAGAAAAATATCATCCACATACCGTTTATAAACAGTGTGTTTCATACATTGGAAAGATGCAATTTTCTTTTCTAAGCTTGTTAAAAAATTGAAGCCATCGTTGGTGCTAAAGGAGAACCCATAGCAACTCCATCTATTTGTTGATACCATTCATTATTGAAAAGAAAATTGATTTTTGAAGTAGCAAATACAAGAAGTTCACGAAATGCTCTTCCATCCAAAATATGATGTTCAGAAATGTTTTTATTCCATAACAAGCAACATAATTCAATTGTTTCAACCAATGGTACATTAGTAAACAGACTACAAACATCAAACGAAACCATAATTTCACCCACACTTTGTCTATCATATTGTGCAATGTAGGAAACAAATTCAAAACTATCTTTACATTCAAATTCTGATCGTATTAATGGTTTCAATAATCCATCCAAAAATTTGGCTATTTTATACTGGGCAGTGCCAATCATGGATAATACAGGTCTCATAGGCACGTCATCTTTATGGATTTTTGGAGGCCCATACATTTTATCTTATAATTAAATCATTGCCATGTATGTTTAATTATTTATTCAATAATAATAATATTAAAACAATTAAATGATAATTTAAACCTTTTGCTGCGAATAATATATTTAATACAAATGTAAAAAAATGTCAATTTCCTGGAATTTAGTTTCTTCTATTTTCAAGTGCTTTTTGATCTTCTCTTTTATTTCCTTTTTCTTACTTCTCATTTATTAAAAATAATTATAAACTTGTTTTTGAGGAATTTAAAAATTTTAAATTTTTTATTAAATATCCTCTAAATTTCAAAACAAAACTACAAAAAAAGTTTTTAAATTTTTAAAGCTTCTATAACTAGCTCATAGAAACCTCTTTTAATAAATAATATCTTAAAATATTTATAAAATATAGTTTCCAATAACTATTTATATACGCAATTTTAATATTTAAAAAATGTTTCTATTTTCGATTTTTATTACTAATAACTTTTTAAAAGTTTATTTCCTTAAATTTTGATCTATATTTCTATATTATTTTTTAATTTTTAATTTAATTTTTTTAAAGCTATTCTCAAGGTCAATAACAACAAATCAAACTGATGATTTCATTGATCTCTTCCTTAGTGTTGATTGTTGGCCGTCTGTTTATGATGAGATTTGCTCCTTTACATCTGACATTTTTTTGGATGTTTCCAATCGCTAAGATTTCGATTGAAATATTTTTTCTTTCCTTCCTTGGTTGACATTGTTTGAGATGTCTATATATCGAATATTTTCCACCAGGATCTAGATGTTCTTTAACTCTTTCGTGCAAGGTCCTGAGTGTACTTCCACTGTATATTACTTATGTGCATACAAATCTTGGACATTGAGAAAAGCTCTGACAAACAACATAAAAAAAGATAACAATTTCACAATGGAAAACTGCCAGACACCGAAAAATATATGCTTTCGAAAAAACATTGTCTATTGCATCACGTTTGTAAAAATTTAAAAAAAACTGTTTTAAAATGTTATCTAAATTTAAAGTTTCGTGAAGAATTCCAAAAGTCGTAGAATGCTGAAGACCCCCAAATTATAATATTTATTTGAATATTAATTTTAAAATTTATTTGATTTTTTCATTACGATAATAGATAATTTTTTTCCTATTTAACAATTTAGTTTTCTACGTGTTACACTAGGAAAATTGATTTACAGTTGTAATGAGTGTTCATTCGCGAATTCATAATAATCAGAATAATAATCATCACACATAATCATTTTATTTTTATATACATGTTCATATCGACATCGAGCGGCTTCCATTTGTGCACGCCATACTTGAGATCGATAATCAGGGATCATAGCAGTCATAACACCTCCAGTACTTTCAGTAATATTAAACAATCTCGTAGCTGAACTCTTCTCAATCATTTTATTTGGAACCTGTCCTTGTGTAGCTACACATAAATTTGATCTCATATTATTCCTTTCTGAACACAAAACAATATCGATTCGGCCATTTTGATCTTGAGCACATTTCAACAAATTTGTTTGATCCATATTCAAATCACCAGGTACAGATTGAACTAATTGTCGGTCTCGAGATAATGTGATTAGAGAGAATCCATTATCCAGAACTTTAAGCGATTTGCTAGATCTGATAACATCGTCTTTACAAATAGTTTCTATTTCCATTTTGCTGCGGGTTCTATTCAACCTTGCCATTAAATCATCGAGATCCATCAATTCCCCGTTATATTTAAATCCATAATTTGTAACTTTGTTACTTTCCATAAATTCCAACCAAAATCGACGAGAACTCCTTCAACAAACTTCCATTCGAAATCGATAAATCTAAAACTCAAAATTACAACTCAATAAACCATAAAAAATTGAAAAACCTACCTCTTGCTCGCGTCTGTGTGCGCACACAGCCAAAAACAGAAAAGAAAAGCGCACACAGACGCGAGATCAGATTAAAATTTTCACCCTCTCAATTTTACGCGTCTGTGTGCGCACACAACCAAAACAAAGAAAAAAGCGCACACAGACGCGAAACAACTAATAATTCACCATCCTCCCCCCCTTGACACCTTAGTGTCAATCTCAAATCCCCATCAGCTTCTCCTTCTTCTTTTAGACTCAAACATAATTTGAAGATACATTCCCGTGTCAGTTTATTCCTTTTCCCCTTCATTTTATGCATTTCCCTCGCCATTTTATCCCTTCTCCCCGTCATTTTCTGCATTTCGCTCGCCACTTTATCCCTTCTCCCCTTCATTTTCTGCATTATGGCTCAATCTCCAATAACCCTCACAAACCAATCTCCAATAACCCTCACACACCAATCTCCAATAACCCTCACACACCAATCTCCAATAACCCTCACACACCCATCTTTGTATTATATAAGCCGCCGCGCCACGCACCTTTTTTGAAAGATCGTTGTGGATTCTCCATCCACCAACGCCATACTCGGCCAAGCAGCTGTCCATGTTCAGTTTGTTTAGGTGTAATCTCTCCATTATTCTTTCTCCCTTTTTCGCCAATTCAATATTCCACCCTTTTCCCTGTTGCATTTCATTTAGTGACCAGTTTTCACTTACTGTTTTTATAAGCATTTTACAAAGTCGTTCTTTGATTGCTTCGTGTTTCGATTCCCCAATCGACCCCTTGTCTTTCATGTTCATCTTTAGAGGCGTTCGCGGCACCATTAGAGGCGTGCAAGCGAGTTCCAGTGATCCTTGTTGTTTGAAACTGTTCGATGATTCGTTCAATTTTTCCAAAACTTCTTTGGCCCCTTGATCATTATCACGTACAGTTTCCCATGATTTCCCATATACCCTACTGGTCTCCTTGTTTTGCCTCTCCCCTCTGGAGTCTTCTGCCCCTTTTACATTATCACGTTCTTCTTTTAATCGATTAACTTCCCCTTCGTCGACCTGCATATCATTAACCGCCGCCTCGGGCGTTAACTCCTCTGATTCTGGTTTGTCTTTTTCCCAATTACTCATCACTTCCGTTGTCTTCGGTTCCACAATTTTATCGTCGGATAATTTTATGATCTCACCAGCCCGGCAAGCCTCATCTTGCTTTTTCCCTGTATTCATTTTTCCTTGAACATTTTGTGTCATTGTCATAACGTTAAATAATTCGTTAGTTCTTCCAGAATTGAATATTTGCCCATCTAAATGACTCTGAGCTCCTTGCTCTTCATTAGATGCCTTACTCCTGTCGAGTGGCGTGTCCTCAATTCCTCGAGATGCCCGTAACTCGTCATTGAACATTTCAGTTACCGCAAAATAACTCTGAACCGTCCTCATTGATGCGTTTTCATTTACTAATTCGTTGTGTCTTTGCTTACATCCGGTAACCTTGCAGAAAGATTCTTTACGACATTCCTTGGCCATGTGATTTCTTTTGAAGCAATTCCTGCACAGTTTCTTTTCTTCGATGATTCTCTTCCTTTCTGAAATTGGGAGTTGCTTAAACTTGTCACATTGGTCTAGGTAATGTTGACCGCCACATTGTACACACTCTGATCTATAGCCGTTAGAGTTATTCACCTGTATAACCGTTCCCCTTTTAACTCTGCCATCTGGTTGCCCCGTAAAATGCGTCCAACCTCCTGGATTGAAGCTTTCTCTTTCTCTAGACACACCTTCTACTCTTGACACATCATAAGCCCTGGTGCATGGTTGAGTCCCATACACGACCTCGTTAGTGGACCTTAGGATCTCCGCTTCTTGTTGTATCCATCTTCTCAAATCCTCTATCGTCTCCCGCAATTCCTTTTCTATTTTCTCTTTCTTCCATTTATACACAAGATCCGTTGTTAACTTGCCCAAACACTTTTGAAACAGATATCCAGTCTTTAACTCGGATTCTTTCCCAGTGGATTTAAATCGCACGGTGACTGTTTCTAATAATCCAACAAATAAGTCAAGATCCTTCAAATCTCCTTCTCGAATTGGCCTGAACTGGTCCATCTCCTCTAACATTGATAAATATATCCTTTCATCTCCACCATATCGCCTATCCAACTTCTCTTTTGCCATTTGATAAGCCTCTGCCGAATATCCAAGATTTTCAATTAACTTTAATGGCTCTCCGTGAAGGTACTTGTGCAGGTGAAACATCTTTTCAACCTCATCACCTTCCGCTTCGTCAACACATGCAGTAAAAGCTGCTTTCCATGGTTCGTACTCTTTCATCTTGCCTTCAAAAACAGGGATTGTAATTTTCTGTAGACTTTCCAGTTTTCTTTTATGCCCGGAATTATTCTTCTTGATTGTATCATCATTCACCTTTTCCTTCTTTTCCATAAAAGATTGATTTGCTTTTCTTTCCATCAATGCCCCAATTATTTTATGTTTTTCCTCGATCTCTTGCAGGTCTTTATCTAAGATTGCAGTGATGTCCAATCTTTGCAATTTTTCACTGATCGTTCTTAGATCTCTTAATTCTTCATCTAGACTCTCCTTTAGATCTTCATATTCTTCCAACCATTTGCTAACATCCTTACCCTTTATATCATTCAGAATCTTATTTCTCAATCTCGTTAATTTTCCTTTTTTCATTCTCTTTTTCCACAATTCTTCTTCTAACATCTCTTCGTCATTGCCACCGCACAGCCTGAGTGACAAATGAAGTGTCGACCCTACTTGTATCCTATAATCATTCAATCTTCTTTTATTTTCTAACTGCTTTCCTGCGTATACTAACGTTTGATAATTTTCCGGAATTCCTTCTTTATCCTGGATTTTTCCTTTTATCTTTTCAATTGTGTCCTTCCATTTAACGTCCAGAGTAATTGTCTTACCGGTAAGAGTTTTGACAAATATTTGACTTTCCCCTCGCAACTCAAAACCCATTACCCCGCTCGCCCTCACCCTTGACTCGGCTCTGTTCTTTACCCTGTTCCCCTGGCTTCCCCCTTTAAAGAGTGCTGGGGCCCATAGCAGCACTTTCCCACGCTCGGTAGGGAAGGGAGGATGTTTAATTTTACAGAAATATTAGTTGTTATTACATTTTTTATCATAATACATAAATACAAAAAATACATTTTACAATCATCAATTACCTTGTTCCGGCTGGCTAGCCGGAACCACGCTCTGCTACCATGTTCATTCGCGAATTCATAATAATCAGAATAATAATCATCACACATAATCATTTTATTTTTATATACATGTTCATATCGACATCGAGCGGCTTCCATTTGTGCACGCCATACTTGAGATCGATAATCAGGGATCATAGCAGTCATAACACCTCCAGTACTTTCAGTAATATTAAACAATCTCGTAGCTGAACTCTTCTCAATCATTTATTTGGAACCTGTCCTTGTGTAGCTACACATAAATTTGATCTCATATTATTCCTTTCTGAACACAAAACAATATCGATTCGGCCATTTTGATCTTGAGCACATTTCAACAAATTTGTTTGATCCATATTCAAATCACCAGGTACAGATTGAACTAATTGTCGGTCTCGAGATAATGTGATTAGAGAGAATCCATTATCCAGAACTTTAAGCGATTTGCTAGATCTGATAACATCGTCTTTACAAATAGTTTCTATTTCCATTTTGCTGCGGGTTCTATTCAACCTTGCCATTAAATCATCGAGATCCATCAATTCCCCGTTATATTTAAATCCATAATTTGTAACTTTGTTACTTTCCATAAATTCCAACCAAAATCGACGAGAACTCCTTCAACAAACTTCCATTCGAAATCGATAAATCTAAAACTCAAAATTACAACTCAATAAACCATAAAAAATTGAAAAACCTACCTCTTGCTCGCGTCTGTGTGCGCACACAGCCAAAAACAGAAAAGAAAAGCGCACACAGACGCGAGATCAGATTAAAATTTTCACCCTCTCAATTTTACGCGTCTGTGTGCGCACACAACCAAAACAAAGAAAAAAGCGCACACAGACGCGAAACAACTAATAATTCACCAA